>JAHLJT010009436.1:22612241-22643772 GCA_031308135.1 Acheta domesticus | reverse complement strand
CCCCGCTCCTGTGGCCAGAAGGGAGACTTGCAGCGCCCTGGGGGACAGACAAAACGCATTCTGAAGATCCAGAAGTGCAATGTCAGAGTCCTTCTTCCCCACCTTTGCCAGCTCAATTGCCTCTTGAGGGAAAAATTGTGCTCCCACAATTCCATCGAATGAGAATTATTTTGATCATGTGAGAGTACCCTGTGTCAAGTTTGTACAGTGTTCGTGTCAGAGCTTTGGGGCGCCAGTTGGTATCTCCTCCTTATTCCCTCTCCAACTGAGGATGATGGTTCGGACGTCCGTCACGGGTAGGGCATTGCTGGCCTTGCGCAATAGGTTAAGGAGGACCGTGAGTAGTTTGGCCTCGGGGTCTACAGTCCTCAGGTGACCATACGTGATGCGATGGGGGCGGTGCTCTCATTATGGGAAGACGCGTCAGAGAACCTAAGTAACAGAGGACTTGAGAAAACTCTCCGCAGTCCACCGGATCTCTCTTCGATCCTGGGGAAGACTGTCTCATCAAATGCGGCCTGTGCAGCGAGGTATGCCCTGTGTATTTGAAGTGTTCTTCAAACATGCTTGGCTAGTATGGGCATTGATCTCCTTCGTTTCCAGTGACCCATCACATCGTCTTGCGTATTTGAGTGGTGAAGATGTGGAGACCTCTTTGTTTGGCAGAGGCCGGGCGAGGGGGGTGTTGCGCCGTTCATGCCTGTTTGTGTTGGCTCTTCGTTGCTCATCTGGTTGCCCCGTTCGGATTACCGCAGACTCCTGGCTAATATGGCAGCGTATATGGTCTCAATGGGTTCTTCTGATATAGCACTGGCATTGTTATTTACGCCTTGGACACAGCCTCCTGAAGTCGCCAAGTAGCCCCCGCAACCGTTCTTCCGATGACGTCTTCCATGACATTGTCGGGCCTTCGGTCTCCTGAAGGGTTCCTCAGTGGAGCTTGTCAGTATCGGGATTGTTGGTGCATCCGCAGTGGTCTCTTAGTCTATTCTTCGTTGCTGGTAGATAGCTGGTTGTAAGGTAGTGGCTAATGTCGTAGTCCTCGGAATCTCCGGGGAAGTGGGGACACACGAGCTCTCCTCGCTGCTCATTTTCTTTCTTCCGTGAAGTGTGGTGTTTATCTGGCTGGCCTCTCGGACGTCCCTGGTTTCTTGATGCCCCAGCGTGGGGTCAGCGTGCGAGGGGGCTCTGTCCTGGTTTCCGCTTGCATTCTACCAGCGCCCCCAAGTTCTTCCCCTGTAGCAAGTTGCCGGAGGCAGTCCTGAATGCACCCTGGTTGGTCTGTTCATTGTTCAATTGATTAATGATGCCGCGCGTGTCATTTGATAGCCCCTTAAGTCAGGGCCATCTTTAGGCACAGGCAGACGAGGCTCGTGCCTCAGGGCCCCCATGATCAAAGGGCCCCCACAGATAATAAAAAATATATAACAAAACTGAACTAGTGGTGCTAGAACAGTACGTACTTTCCCGAATTATAAAAAAACAGCTACATTGAAATAGCGTTAAGAATTTTCTTAACGTTAATGGTCACTAATTGTACGGGTGAACTATCATTTTCAAAGCTGAAGTATATAAAAAAATGAATTAAGAAGTAATGTGATTCAAGAACGACTTTCTTCGTTAGCTTTATTAAACATTGAGTACGATATTTTGAACGAATTGATCTTCGACGATGTAATTGACGACTTCGTGCGTGCCATTGACAAATGCTTGTTTTTTACTTAGATCTTACTATGTAACTATTGCTTGTGTTGTTTTTTTAATCATATTTTATTATGTTACTATTTTAGAGTTATTAGTAAATATTACTATAAAAAGTACAGAGATTAAAGATACTATTTAATTCCGTTATCTAGTTTTTTTACAAATCCTTCCTTACCGTAAAAAGAGGAATCAAAATGCTTATTAACTGTGTAATATTCAATTTTTAATAATTTGTGATCGCCAGAACGTAATTTGTTGAACTAAGAATTAGGGGCCCCAAAATCTCTGAGTGCCTCAGGTACTTTCAAACCCAAAGACGGCCCTGCCTTAAGTGTATTGCATGTTTTCCTCGATATGTGGCGATGATCTTTCTCCTCTGGATGGTGGTATCCAGCGCCGAACTGTTGGCTAGCAAGGTTTTCTCAAACCAATTATATCCCACCAGCGGGACACTATCCCAGCCGGGAGAACCTCTAAGCGCCCGACCGATCTCCTAAGATGTGTGTTCGTCTTATGCGTGTAAGCATAAATGGGTAAGTAAGGGGTTAGGTTGGGACAAGGTTGGGATAGAAAAGATACCGCGCGGTGCGTGGCATGTCACTTGCGTCGTATGTGACCTGCATTGTCTAGCCGCCTGACTGTCTATGGCGATCAACATCTCGCACTCGGGATGCGCTAATTTCACCGTGAGGTTGGTGAGGGTGCGCCCCGCTCGGCATCAAGACGTCCTTTTCTGTGTGTGCGCAATTTTCCACGCTGCGATGGCAGCCTCCGCACAGGAAGACCATCTGGTGTAAGTCGTGTATTCTCCTATGGTGGACTTCGAACGACTTCCTGTGGGTGGCTTCGCTAATGGCACTAGCTATTCGGGCTAGCTAGCTATTGTTTCATTGGCCGGCACGGATATAAGAACCGTGCTATCAATGTCCACCACGGGCCTCATAAGCCTGTCGGCATGAGGCATTAGTGCGGGGTCTCCTGTGATGCGCAATCGAGTGGGTCTGTTCGTGAATTTGGTGCTCTCATCCCTGAGATGTCTGCACTTTGATATGAACACGCTCGGTTGTATCCTCCCCTCAACTTAGGCATCTGAGTATGCATGTTTTCTCTGTCGTTCTTTTTATGTTCTGTAGTGCGTATACGCTATCTCTTAGTCCCCGCATTGGCGGGGCGTTGCTTGGGCAAGAGGCGAAGGAGACTTCTGGACGGCCAGGTAGATAAATAACTAAGAAGCGACCTTCCATGACTGGCGGAACAAAGTGTCACTGATCTGGAGCTTGTGAGAATGTTATTGGCCCAATTATGCATCCTTTTTCTAGGCGCTGTAGTGAGTGGAGTCGTAGCTCTTCATTAGCGTTGCCTTCAGCAACGCGATGAGCATTACGCATTAGCTGTGACTTCTGTCAGTCTGTTCGAGGAAGCGAGTTGTCATTCGTTCTTGTTATCATCGGTCTACCTAGTCATGTTTTCCCCAGAGAATGATTTTTTAGAAGAGATGGGGTTATGATTGTGGGCTAATGATAATGGAGGACGGGGAGGTAGTCATGTGCAACTGGTCGATCAAGCATTATGGTGATTGCCTGCCTGTGGTTTTTCATTTGGACTGACCCTGGGGATTGGCTGTCGCAGTTTCTTCTGTAGTTAGGATGTTGATAAAATGTACGCTTGGTTTCTACTAGGTCTCTAAGGGAGACTAGGTCTCTGAGAGTGGTGGGTTCGCTTGCTTAAGGCTCCGGATGTGTGTGAAAGGGGTTCACATGTTGTGGGAGAAGGCTTTCTACCACGAGCATTTTATTCTTCTATCCTCCCTCCGAATGACGTGTTGGATTATTATCACCTCATGCATAGGGCCATCCTTCGTATAGACTTCGTCAAAGGACTTCAGACTTGACCACTGTTTGTCAGTATGTGGAGATGGTTATCCCGAGAGGTGGCGACTACCTGAAAGTCTACGTCCATTCCTTGGAGTCACATATGGAGGGGTTGGTTACGTAACTGGTCACTAGGGTAGGAATCGGAGTGGCTACGTCCTTATCCGCCAGACTAGATGTCGTCGGGCTTTACCCAGTGGAATAGAAGTTCGCGCACCATCCTGAAGCTCCATCTGGTCCTGAAAGAACTGGTGGTGGGAGAGGCTTCGCTCTAGCGTGGGAGTGGAGAGGCCTGTAGCAGTTTCGATTTAAGCCGGCACGGTCGGGTGACAGGGGATGGGGACTCTTCTCTGCGTGCTTCAATCATCAGCGCAGGGGGCAATGGTGACAGACCAATGGTGATTCCAATGGTGACAGAGTGATTTGGGCCTGCGCAGACGCCTTGAGACAGCTTGGGTGATCCGGTCGTCTTTTGGCTTCTGTGACGTCTCAGAGGAGCAGCAAGGTGTCAGTCACCGGGACGTGGGTTTGCTGCTCCGCTAGGAGAACCCATCGTCTTCCTTATGGACAATGTCCAACACCAACGAGTACGTCAACGTCAGGGATCCTGTCCGCAACTAAATCAACCTCTGCCAGCCTCTGGGTGAAGAGTGCCTGCCGTTTCAACAGTCGTCTCTAGAGGGAGGGCTAAGAAAAGTACATGCGCTTATAATCTGGGTGGTCAGTAATGTCAGGGAGAAGGCCAGGTCCGACACTCGCTGTCAGACTCTGCGCGAGGAGTGCCTGTCCCAAAGCTCTCTGAAAGTGGGACTAGATGAATGGTAGGCACTCATGATCTCGCTGGTCGCCAGAGTGAAACCGAGTGTGAAGGAATGGTGACGGTTTCCGGCGCGGCGGAGAGAGGCGTGGCAAATCTACTACCGACAGGGGCAGTGGGAGCGCGGGGCGGCGCAACGATTCGGCCGCGGGGCGGGGTGCATAACAACTTATTGGCTTTGTTGAAGTGTGTCAATGACGATGTGAATTAGTAAATTGTTTCTTCTAACAAATAGCGTCGCCAGAAACCATGTTTGTGAGTCCTAGATACAAAAAATTAGATTAACGACAAAACATTTGTCTGTCAGTATGTCTCCGTCTGTCTACACGTTTGTCTGTCCGTGTGTCTTTGTCCACCCGTCTGTCCATCTTTTTGTCCGTCTGTCCATCTGTCTGACCGTCCGTTAGTCCGTCAGTCAGTCCGCCTGCCTGTCCGTCTGTCCATCTGTCTGTCTGTTTGTAAGTCTGTCTGTCTGTCCGTCTGTCTGTCCGTCAGTCTGTCCGTCTGTCTGACTGTCTGTCTGTCCGTCTCTCTATCAAGGAAAGGAAAAACTTCTAACAATTTTCAAAACTCTTACAATGAAGAAAGAAACTTACAGTGACAAGCACATTTACTTCGAAGAAAATAAATGATTATCAAATTTTACAAAACGAAAGCTGAACTCTTTTCAAAACACTTCAAAGCATTCTTGAACTTCCAAAGAAAAATTAAAGTGCAAATAATGACTTTTCACATCAATTTACACTCTTTCTGATAGTACTCTTATCTCAAGCAATAGGTGGAGAAGGGGTCAATGTACCCAAGAAAATGATTCTCCGTAAACACGTTCCGGCTCAGCGTCATTTCACGCCGTGCACTGGTCCGCAGGTCCGTGGCTGATGACAATCCGCTCCTTTTAACATAACACGCCACGGCACGGCACATCACGCCACGCCACTCCACGACACGCTATCACCGTGACAGATCACGCTGCTCCAAAAAAGACCGCGCGCCCCACCACCCCAGCCCCCCAAAAATGCCAGATCCGGGCTGGAGCGGTCGGCAGCTGATCCTCTCCTCCCAAGGGGGGAGGGGGTGGCGGCGGCGAGGCAGCTGCAGCTTCTGCTACCAGGGGGCTGCACTGTCCAATCACACACATTCTGTACTTCTCTAACGGGATAACTAGGTATTTGGGCGCACCAAGCGGCAACATCATTTTTTATGAGGAACGCGCGAAATTCGTATTTGGGCCATTCAATTCACTCCATGGAACGCCCATAACGGGCGGGATGCTCCTAATTTGCATAAAGAACGCCCAGCTGGGCGAAAAGTTAAATGTTTATAATCCGCGCCGGGAAAAATGTGGTAACACTGATCGTCTGTGTGTTCGTCTGTCTCTATGTCTGTTCGTGCAACTGTCCGTCCGTCTGTTTTTTAAAAATAGATTTCGAAATAAGTCTGAAATAAGGAAATGAGTCATGCTCAATTTTTCGAAAATATTAGTAGTTTTTGTGTGAAATTGTTTTTGAGCAAAATATAGGCAATATTATTTATTTACAGTCTTTTTCATATGTATCGTTTGCATTAAGAAACGGCAAAAGAATGTGGTGCAAGTACCATTTTCAACGAACTCTTCGTATTTTCTAACATTGCAAAAAGTTAACATTTCAAAATTACAAAATAGAATTTAGCCTTAAAGTCTATTCTAAAAAATAAGCTCTTGAAAAAAGATAGCGTGTAGATAGCGTGTAATTTGTGTCTGAAATTTACACAATTTTTAAAAAATATTTTCTCAAAAATCGCTCTAAATATTTTCATCAAAATTTTCTACTCAAATATAAGAAATGGCGATAAAAATAAGGTGTTAGTTTCATTTTCTACAAAATCGATATTTCAAAAATTGCGTAAAGTTAATATTTCAAAAATACAATGACGAGTTCGAAATTGTTTTAATAGCGTAGTGGTAGGTTCACAGGAGTAAACTCAGAGAACCTAAGTTTGAGTGCGGAAAAAATTGCTGGTTGAAAACAATGTTGAAGATTTGTGTAGTAGTATAACATTGCGAATCAGTTTCAAATAATGCGAGAAAGTATATGTTGTTGTGGCACCAATAGTTTGAGTCTTATTAGAGTGTTGGCTTAAAATGTGCGCAAATAATCTCCTCCTCCATACGCCACATACAGTTTTCACTATTTTTTGACAAAATAAATAAATAATTTCCTACTGGTAATGATACCAATTTAAACATTTCACTGAAAAATAATTCAAACCCAGAATACATCTCCAAAAGATTTGTTCATTATAAATTCCAGTACATTTTCTTTAGGGCGTAGAGTAAATAATTCTGTCCCACGTATCGATCGTTTATTGTAATTTCAGTAAGTGAAGCAAAGAATGAATCACTATTCATTTAATTTCCAAGTCACATAAGTTAAACGATAATTGTAACGTAACGTAAAATGTTGCGTAGTAGCATAATACTTGTAACGGCTACATAATACCTTGAAATACGTTTCTCTTTTCGCAATTGTCCAACCACCGTTGCAATCCTATAGCTACTTAACATGATCTACTTGAAAATCACTTTAATCAAAACTATTTCACTTTCGTAAGAGCACACTATTTATACTTCGCTCCATCAGTCAATTTAATGGATGCAATCAGTTGTATATTATACAGTTATAATATTTGATTTTGAAAAAACATTATAATGTATTTTTAATACAATAGTATTTTTGTTGCATTGTTTTCTCTTCGGCTTAATTTACTCAATACGGTCTGACAATTTTCTATATATTTACAGACGTGACGCGAAATGGTACACTTGTTGTCTTCTATTATTTTCTTCTCTTTGATGCTTAATAGACAAGAGATTTGCTCAGTTCTTTCTGTAGGTTAAGCAGTGAGATTTTGAAAGGTTGAAAACTATCTCGTAGACGTCAAAATAAAAAATGCTCTAGTTTGCGTACCGTTATGTTCAAAGTCGACTTACAATCGCCTGGTTAGAGGTCTCGCGCCAAATTTAAAATGCACAATGCATTTATGAGGTAACACATGTTTTATAATACTTGCGAAACCATTTACATGAGTATCTTTGTACGTATTTATTTCACTATGCCATATACATTGCTCTAAGAGACAATCAAGTTTTTCTTTTTTATCTAACGATAATTTTGTGTATCTTTTTATTCGCAGTTCTACACGCAGTCGCTTTGGCCTTCGTTCATCGCTACATGTTGAATCTATTCCACAGAGATCGCAGGCGACCTAGACGTTAAACATTTTGCAAAACATCTTAATCCAATTCTCCCAAAGCCAAGAAGCATTTTACTCCTAATTTTTTAAAGAATATATTTTTCTCTCTATTCTTTTTATTGATAATTTTAATAATATATATTGTGACGAACCTGAATTATGAGGTTCGTCACAGGTGCTAGAACCCCATAAAACGCAAAAAAAGAACGGGAAAGTGAGCGCGGCGCAGTTCAAAAGAGGCGCGCCCGCGGATGAGGAAGTTGTCGCCTATAACGTCGTTCACAAGTCGCGAGAAAATGACGCAGTAACTGGAGGGAAGTAGGAGGCACCGCGTTACCCCCTGCGAACCGAGGGCATAAAACGCGGATCCGCAACCGGATGGTTCTCTTTTAGCTTTCGTCAGTGGTAGAAGAAAGATCCTCTTTAGTTTTCGTCAGTGGAGGAAGAAAGATCTCTTTAGCTTTCGTCAGTGGTGGAAGAAAGATCTCTTTAGCTTTCGTCAGTGGTGGAAGAAAGATCTCTTTAGCTTTCGTCAGTGGAGGAAGAAAGATCTCTTGAGCTTTCGTCAGTGGAGGAAGAAACATCTCTTCAGATTTTGTCGGTCGGAGCAGGCAGCATTTCTCTCCGAAGCATTGGTGGCCGACGCCGAAAGATTACGCGAAGGAATGTCAAGTTAGTTAGGAGTATCCGACGTCCAAAGGCGGTCTAGCTAGTCATCAGCAAAGTAATTAAAACATTTGTAAAGATTCTGGCAGTTACGGCATCGTGAGAGAGGTCGTCTCTGAAATTGGTAACAAATTGACGCTCAGATTACACCATAAAATCTGTAGCCTAAACGGAGGAGAGATCTAGTACGCGGCGAAAACTATACCTCACGCTGGCGTGCGAGAAACAACGGGCGTGAGTAAAAGAACGCGCCGGACGAGATCCGAAGGCGGACGAGCACCGTACAATATCGGACGGATGAGTCGGGACCGAGGCGGACGAAGAAGACGGAAGAAGGACGACGGAGCTGGGAGCGCAAGAAAGAAGAAGGACGGGACCACAAGAAGAAAGAGACGGAAGGAAGAACGGCGACGGGAGTTGAAGACGGAAGACGGAAGAACGAAGACAGCGCGTTTGCCGAGTACCGAGGCCGCGGCGCGGAGCGCCAGCGCTAGCAGCGACACGACAGCGAGCGACTGGGGACAAGGCCACCTAACCACCAGGAAGGAGAGGTAACGAGGCTAGCGAAATATAGGTCAAGTTCGCGCCGTGTCGAATAGAGACGTTAGGATTTGTTTGGGGAGGTTATAGAATGTAAAGGATAAATGACTTTCATGTTACAGTGTTAAAGCACGAGCCATTTTGACGCCTGGTTACCTATTAATTTTCTTTTGTAAATGAATTAAAGTAAAGGTGTTAAATTGTATCAAAGTGTGAAGGAAGGTGCGCTACAGTGCGCAGAGGTTTATTATTCAGTTGCGAAAGAGTTAAAATCGAGTGTTCAATAACATTGGTAGAGCGCTGCCGTGATAAAGTTAAAGCGCAAGCAGAATTTAATCAGTTGGTTTTGTTAAAAGAATTACGAATTTTTCTGGGACAGTAATTATGTTAAGAATTGGCAGAAATTTTGGTTACGTGATTTTTAAAGAGGATATAATGTAAGCTAATGACTTATTTGGAAAAATTGAAAGAGAAAAGTGACGAGTTGTGTCTGTAGTAGTATTAGTTATTATTTTGGAATCATTAAACTTTTGTTGTTACTGTTATTTGTGTTCCTGTGATTGGATTGCTCTCACACCCCAAAGATCCCACTGCCCTGAGATTCAAGTAAGCTCGAAAGAGCAGATATCTGACGCTCCCGCCCTGACGCTCGATTGTTGTCGAGAGGATTGGCCGATTTTTATAATAAATATGAAAAGGGGTGTTACGGACGGGTTTGCGTCAGAATATATATACATATATATTGAAACGAATTATTATCATTACAATGATAACAATGCGTTTCTGAGAATGAAGAACATTTTAATTACACGGTAGCGGCGGGCGCGCCGACGGAGTCGGGTGCCGGAGTCGAGTCAGTGAGCAGAACCAAAGCGCGTGGGAACCACGAGACGGGCCGACAGTGGAGTTATGGCTGAGTAATGAAAAGGACGGTTACGTGAGGTGTGGAAGAAAAAGGACCAATAGTGGTGAAATCTGGGACCATCGAGAATGGAAGGCATCGGGAAGGACCAATGCGGTATAAAATGGTATATATTGAGCTAAAACGGTTTTATTGGTAAAGTGAAGAAAGGACAATATCGGTGCATGAAGACAGTCACGTGGGCGAACGCGGAGCAGCGGCGGCACGTGGACTTCTGTGCGGCAGTTTACCGTTAATGTTTGATGCATGTGTCTTCGTAATCAGGTGGGAACAAAGACTTGATCGGAGTGAGGGACGAGCTGGCAGCATTAAACATCGAGCTGCTAGGCGTGGACGGAAAGAGTTATTACGGACAGCGAGTTGAGAAGCAGTGGCGGGCGACGCGTGGCGAGTCCGTTGTAGCGGCGGTGTGCGGCGGGATCGCGGCGGCAAGCGTTGTGCTGGGATCGCCCGCAAGCGGCGAAGGCGGGCATCGGAACACCTGAAAGCGAGTGGTCCCTCCCCCCGCTTCGGCGTCCAGCAATCCGACGAGTCCCGAGCACCGCTGGCGCTGCGCGAGGCGTCGCCTCGTCGGCCGACTGCAGCTGCAGAGTGACGTGGCAGCTGCAGAGCGACGCGTGGGTCTGCACGTGCGGTGTGGGTAAGAGCAAGCGGGAGAACATTGGGAGGGGGGTGAATAGATGACAGGAAGCAGTGATCTGTAGTAGAGGCCCCGTAGTTGTGAAATTTATAAGAGAGGAATGGAATTCCAGGACAATAAGGAATTAATAAATAAGAAGTTATTTAGAATAGGAAAATGGATAGAGCAGATGTTTTGTAAGGAATAAGAACCACCAATTTTTGTAATTAATCGATCAATAAAAATTCATGTTTACCCTATGTTTCCATTGATGAGAATGATTGAATCCAGAGTCCATTCCCGGGAAGGAGTCCCTGTCCCCTTTTACTAATAATTATTGTGTAGAGTCAAATTCACGACTCGTTTCAATATATATATATATACTATATATATATATATATATATACACACATATATATATATATATATATAGTGACCGAACTGTATCTTTCTGGTCTGCCAGGCAGGTAACCTGTAATTCACACATACAATAAAATTTGTTAGGACCAGGATTGGTTTTAGGGGGATCACCCTGATAAGGCATTTGACAACATGTCTGAAATATTTCATGGAAAAATTCCTTTATTATTTATGAACAATAACTCCAAAGTTTCACAATCTCTAATATAATTTTCCGTTTCTTTTTTACTAGCAAACACCTACATGAATTTGTATACAAAACATGCAATTTGTTACTCTTTATTAATTATACTTGCTGCTATGTCTCTGTATTGCCTATACCAATGTAGTGGATGCAGCGCGGTTTGAAGTCCGTGCTGCGAATGCAACTACATACAGGCTCAGAACGGATTTCAGGGGATTGTTTCTTAGAGGCAAATGAAAGGCAATGCACTTGGGAATGAATTTAATTTAATTCTTGAAAATTATTTAGTTATACAAGTAGGTAATAAGACAGTAAGCCGGAGAACCAATGAATGTTTATAGTTTAAGTTTCTTCTTTCTTGAAGTTTACATTTACTCACAGATCGATGAAAGTACAGCATACACCAACCCAGGTCAGACGGCTGAGTGTGTGTGCCGTCGGTTGAAATGGGCTGCGGATGATACGGCTGGAAGGCTGGATGTCACCATGGGCGCGTACTCGATTACTGGAGCGGCCCGTACTGTTGGCTTGGCCAAGTGAAGGCGGATTCACGGGTATTTTTGGTATTTTCTCACGGGAACCGCGGAGCCAGCTGAGAGACGGGGCGGAAAGGCGGGCGCGGGCGCCTTGCAGATGCCTTCGTGATCGGCGAATACTAACGCCAATATTGGTGCGGGAGGCACGTAGCGATATTTATGAATGTTTGTAAACACGTCTGGCCGCCGAAGACTGAGTAAAGGATAGGTAAACGGCTAATGGCTTGAGGAAGCGGCCCCGCGCGACGGCGGAGGCCAAGCCCTGGGTAATGACCTGTCGCCCCTTCCCCGGCTTACAGTTCAAAGGGTTCGCGGCGGTTCGGAGCTCGCGGCAAAGAGGGCTCAACGAGAATTGTTTTGTTGCCTGGCCATCTGTGTTTCACTTTATATATTTTTGTATAGATTTGCTAGAGCCGTGAGAAACTTTGAAGGTAGGGCAGCCGAAGAATGTTGGCCGCGCGGGGGAAAGACAATTTGAGGCTGCTCCCTGCTAAAATTTCCTCGTGATTGTTCGCGAAATTGAACAACAAATCTCTTGTAATTTACATCATTCAATGCTTTGCTACTGTTCACACCACAGTCTCCTCCCCTGAAACCCATACTCTGATTACCCTTGTTACTGAATATCAGATACTTATGCTGTATGCCTCTTGTAGCTCCAACATGTGCCTCCACCCCGCGCTATCCTCGGGATTGCTCGGATCTGGTCGGTCGGCCGTGTCGCCACGGGCGCCCGCCGCCTTCGCCAGTAATGCACGGCACGCAGTTACCCAAATCTTCATTCTTCACAGTACTCGCAGACGAAATCATTCAGCATTCTCGAACACTCGTGTCTCTCACGCAACGGGAGCATTAGTTTCACGATTAATCTTTCTCTGTACAACTCACCAGCGTGTCAATGACGCCTGGTTACTGCACATGCTCGTGTAAATACAATAGTACAAGTCTCAATTATCCACTTTCCGCTGCCTTTTTCAGGTTGTAACTTTGATGTTACTGCACAGTCATCACAAACACAGTTATTGCTATCCAACGTCTACTTAACGTCTCTATTAGTTGCTGCAATCGTCGATGTCCACGTGTTTACCACTTACTGCCGACATTATCTGTAGCATCTCTGTTCTTTCACATTATACACGCATCTTCTTAACTCCGTTTACCACAGTCACATGTATCACTCAAGCGTCTACTCACACGATTCTTCTACTCTTTTCACATCACTCTTCAACTGATTTTCTCGATTAGATCTCTCTACCATCTGACCTCCACCATGTCTGGGCGCTTTCTTCTCCAACTCGCCGTTCACTGCCTCAGACCGAATCGTTCACGTTCCGCGGTGAGATACCTCCCGTCGGCGCGCGCCAATTTCGAATGTTTTCATTCTTGCTTTTTTTAATTGTTGACTGATGACCTTTGTGTTATAATATATATATATATATATTGTAACGGGACGGACGCCTACGATGAGGTTTGCAGGGCGCGCAAAACTTTCACAGACCGAGAATAGCAGGCTGACCGCCCACGACGCCACGACCCTTGGCCTGGCGCAAGACCGCGCGAGCACGCTCGCGCCACGACACAGTGGATTCCTTGTGTTGAAGGCGAGGGAGCAAGCTTCGTTACCACAAAGTCCAATTATTTTCGGAATTCGGGTTTTGAAACTATCCAGAGCACAAGCGCACGTGAGAACTCCGGCTTCTGAGAAAATACAATGTTGTCGTGCCTGGCTTATGTCAATCTGAATTGGTATGGGCAAGTAAATCTGTCCGAACCGTCGGGTCCTTGCCGCCGCGGCGCGCCGCCTGCGCCACCCGGTGCAGGCCGGAGGGTTGCGCCGAGGCGAAGGGAAGGGGGCGTTGAGCAATTTGGCGGGTTGCTATGTTTCCACAAAGTTATGGGGGGCATACCCCCAGGCAATGTTGGACCGCAAATGTTGAGGGTTAATTGAATTGTTTTGTTGTTCTTGAGTTTATGGAAGGGTATTTGTTTCTTTTGATGTTGAATTGGTTGGTCCAAAATTTGTCCATGCGAGTACAGAGGTCCTTCTGTTGTTGTCATAGGCCGCGCCTTGTAATTGGAGTGTTGAGACTAACCAAACATGTGCTTAGTGAACCTGTACCCGTGAGAATTCCTACAATCCAATTTTCTCGTGTCTGGATTCTTTCTTTTTTAATTGATATGGGACAGACAATCTCTCCAAACGGCCGGGAGACATGTCACCGAAGGTGCCGCCGCCGTGCTCACCATCAACTGGGAATCTGGTGCATCCCGAAGGAACGAGGGACCGCTACCGTCACGTGGGTCTGGACTTGGAATCGCCGCATTCGGACATCTGGAGAGCCATTCGGGGTCTGTCTCTGCTCTTGAGCGGAGTGTGTGGCATTCGGTGTCTGGTCCTGCTCCTGATCGGAGTGAGAAGCGAATGGTGTTGCCATAGGGAGCTGGCGTGAGAGCGCTCACGCATTCGCGCTCGTGCGAGCGAGATTTTCGAGGGGAGCGGCGAATGTTACCTCGTGCCTTTAGCGCCCTCGTCGCCACCGCTGCTACTTCCGGCCGCGAACGTGCTGCACGAGCGACGCCACGTTGAGGACAAACACCGCCAAGTCGAAATTCACTTGATGGCCGGCGTGTTTGTGCAAGCCACCTTCGCCGCCTACCTCGGCTGCTGGCGCATCTAGCCCCTCCAAAGGTCGCGCGCCGTCACCACTGCCACTACCGCTGTCGTCGCCGCCGCTGGGTCGTGGCCGTTACCCAGGCCGCAGCGCACCCGCTGCCGCGTGGCACGCGCCGTATCACCGCCGCCGCCGCCAAAAGCGGCCCAGCAGAGGCCCCCCACAGCCGCTGGCGTGACCTAACGATCCCCGCGCGGGCGTCAAGTCAACCACACCGAAAAAAACTCACCGCGGCAGCAACGCGGTGATTCAACGTAGATTAAGTATTAGATTTAAGTATCATGTTGTTTACTGTAATGCGAGGCATCATCTCGAGATCCACTCTTTGAAACTAAGACACTAATTAAATCCTCATTTGTTATTATATACGTCGTTTCAATGCGTTATGCATGCACGAACGCATACGAATCACGCACGCATGAATGAATCCTCCCCGCATCACAGAAGCAACCGGGCAAGCTGACTTCGAAGCCGAGGCCGGGGATGCAGGTGAGTCAGTCAACCCTGGGATGGTTACCCCGAAATAAAGTGTATTATCAAAAAGGGGGCATGACAATATATATATATATATATATATATATATATATATATGTGTGTGTGTGTGTGTGTGTGTGTATTGAAACGTCCATGGCTAGCCGCGTGTGAGATCTTCCACCACGTTTTACCTATCTTTAAAATTCAGCTTTAGAAGATATTACACGTAACCAGTTTCCAAATTTGTAAATAATTTGGGCGCCAGGAAATGGTTACAGTTAAACCCCTGATTATTTATTATCAATTCTCATAAATAAAAACCCTACTAGCTCGGTCGATGGGGTTCTTATAAAATAATTGTTGCCACTTACTCCGCAACCCATTACTCAATCTGCCATTCATACGAAGTGGCAAGGAATTGTTTCAAATTAGCATTAGACCATGAGCAACTTTTTGTTATTGCAATAACAGCGTTATAGAACCTTTATCCGTTCTTCCTTCTTCACGTGCACGATGCTTCACATTCGACGTTGCCACTTAGAATCTTGTCACTGTAGTCCAATCTTCATTCTTGCAGAAGTCCACGAGGATCCAAGACCAAGTCGAAACTTCTAATCACATTAAAAACACGGCCTACACACTTTGTCTTGCGCCTCAGGTGGGCATCTATTTCCAACTAATTACTTTCCCAAAAATAATAATATCCCTCTCACCTAACCTTGTAACCCACAATTCAATGGTAAAATTTTATAAGTCCACACTTGAAGCTCCGCTTCATAAAATATTCTAAGTTCACTTTCCAGCATTGACTCCCACGAAATATCACAAGTCTCAATAAGTATCACTCGAACTTAACACAGCGCTCAAGCGATCCGTTCACCACCACGACACGAGATGGAATGAATTAATATTCCTCTGGTCTACCCTTCAAACCTCGCCTTATTTGTCTCTCCATTGCTTTAACAAACGTTTTCGAAACGTTGACGTCGCCCTTCAGGTCCTATTATTGAACCAATTACAATCTTGAAGTAACTACGGTGTCATTTACGCCCGTCTTTGAACGAACTCGTATTGTTCGCGTTGCTACGATGCCATCTGTGTGGTTACACCTCAGCATTTTGTGGTACTATGGTGCATCTCGCACCTGTCTCAGAATGAGCTCGCGTTATTTACCTTTCTGCGGTGCCACCTGCGTACCTGCACCATAGAATCCAAGTTTTTTAGTGATATCTACAATGTTTCGTCCTTTATTTGCTTAAATAATGTATGTCTTATGGTATGTCACTATATATTTTGGACCGTATTGGTCAAACGTAAATATTAGGCGCTCCACAACGTTCAAAGTGCGCGCGCAGGTTGATGAATCGTTGAACGAATCGGCCGAGCCCGTGAACGAGCGCCCGGAAGGTGGTGTATTGGTCGGTCGGACCGCGCGGAAGCGTTAATTGGGAGGGAGCAGCGAGCAGTGAGGAGAGAGGCGTGATGGCGACAAGAGAGCGAGTTGGTAATGTACGGATAAATCGAGAGTAATCGGACGGCTGGTGTTAAATGAAGGAGAATTATGATAGACTTAATGATGATTGCGAGTAAGGATTGTGATAAACGTGTTTGGAAGGAATAATCACGAAATTTGACAGAGAAGAGAACATTGCACGGGACACGTGGCGAGCTGTTCAGTTGGTAGTCGTGTAGCTCTGCGGATGCGGGATTACATGGTGGAGCCGTGTGAGCTGAGACAGTAAATCGTCGTGTGGAGAGAAGATTGTGGTGAGACAACGCCGGTGTACGAGAGCGGGCCGCCGGCGACACGTGGGCATGCAAAAATCGTGGCGCCAAGGTCACCTCTCGGCAACGAATCGGGGCCGTGGCGTCGCGCCGCGTGGAAGGCGACGGTAGTGGAAGGCAGATAAGTACCAATAATTATGAATAAGAATATAAGGGTAATCAACATAGGATGCCGGTTCAGGATACTCACTGAGTAGTAAAGAGAGCAACAGTGTCTGTAGTGGTTCACGAATGCATGTAGTTTTCAGAGAAAAGGAGGTTACATAAATAGAAATAATAAATGTAGATGATAGGAATAGTCGGAGGTGTATAGTGTAAACCATTTAATCTGTATTCAGTACGGATTTGCGACCAGGTCAATGATGTAAATTATGTTATTAATGTGAAGATTTTTTTTCTAATAAATCCTGTTTCTGTGATGATAGATTATTTGAACTCAGATAATGATGATTAAAGTATCCCCCTCAAAGAACCCCTGTGCCCAAATAAACAATCACAAAATTTATGATATGTGCACCCATGAAACCGACAAGGGTAAGTACGGTCACAATATATTTTGTGATGTTCCTAAGGATCGGTTCACAGAACAAATTTTTAATTTTTAATGAAGGGAACAGGTGTGTTTTCCGTGAAAGGGCTCAGGGTAGCGGTACATACATTCAAAACACTTCGCTTGCCAAAATGATTATAAAGAACAAAATGAATCGGATGTCAAAACGATTAGGAACACAATATCATTCAAGAAAATGACATTGGTAATATGAACACTGTTATCATTACATAAAAGAACAAACCACCAATGTCTAAATTTATTCTATTCCTTCATTTGCTTACCATCATTCATAATTAAACATAGTGGTGCATAATCAGTCTCATCGACCCCTGACTTAATGTTTACCTCCGCGGGTCTCTAAGTATCCCTAATTAATGCTTGCAGGATCTTCCACCCGTCACTGCTAATTCAGCCGGCGCTGAAGTGTCGCCCGCTCTACCTAATTATATTAAATAAATGCACCGCTTACGCGTGGTCTTCTTGGGTTCTCGCCGCGCCGCACGGTGTGTTATTTTGGCCAACTAGCTGGAAAAATTAAATTTTCGACTGAATCAAAACAGTAAAATTGTAATATTTCTATGTAGTAGTATGTCTGAACTATGTGGGAACGTTGTTAGTTTTCTCTTGAAGGTCACATGGACCCCATGGTGCATGTTCAAACACGTCTATCGCCGTTCCGCCATGCGCTCAGCTCTGAATGGCCCTTTTCAGTTCGCGAAGTTCTCTTGGTAGAAGTTTTTACGAGCAAATTTGTTTATTTGGACATTATTTACACAACAGACCTCCAAAAACTACGAGAAATTAATTTCAAAGAGAGTTTTAATTTTTTCCTCCTAGATCGTCAAAAGTACACACTGTGTGCCGTACCGCTCCGTCGGTCGACGCGCCCGCCTCGGCGTCCGTTGATCTTGAAGCGCGTCGGTGGTCGCTGGCTGCCGCATCGCCACCATCGGATCGCCTCTCGGGGCCGTTTGAATATTACCCACGTCCGATCCAGCGTTCCCCAGGCGATAGATCCCGTAGTGCGGCGTCGGCTCCATAGGAGATTACGTCCTCGCTTCCATGAATATGATTTTACGTCTGAATATTCCAGATCATTTTGTTGAAATGATTCCATTATTTTTACCTTATATAATTTATTTATTAAATGTCCCGGTTTACAATGCTTTATCATATTTCTGACGAATAATACATAGTTGGTTATGCATATACGAAATTGATTTAATCGTTTATCCACAGGTTTTTTATGATTCAAAATATAAATATAAATTAATAAGTAATTGCTTTAAGAAGTAGGTTCTTTCCCGCCGATACTTTATATTAAAATTGCCTTAACAGTAATTATTAGCATATCCTCTCATTTTCTGTGATTTAAAAAGAGAAAAACTAGACGAACAAAGCCTGGTAAAACATATTAAGTTAACATAAGTAATTAGTAACTACATTTTTACCTAATTACCTTCGCATAATTAAGCGCAAAGAGCGCATTTTCACAACAATTCACAAATCCAAAAGAATTCCACAAATTTAAGTCATTTTGAAGTCTATTTAATCATCCAGAAGAAAAATACACTTCATAAGTAAACGACATGAATTTTTTGAGAAAAACTATAGAAATCTATTAGTTTTCACAGGAAATTCTCTTCGTATACTATATAGAGCGTATCAATTTAGCTTTTATCTCAAACATTTATGCGGCGTCGCCGACGCTATAAACCATTTTCAAAGTATATTCATGTGCCGAAAATTTCTTTCATACTTCATTTCTTTCATACGTAGCTTTGTTCAAATATGTTCTTACAATATCTGGCATTGGACTGACCAATGAACTGTAACTGATAATGTTATATTCGCATTCAAAAATTCCCAACATCCAATGGCCTTGTATGTTACTTCCATATGGGATATGAAGTAGTAATATTGCAATTTCAAAATTATAATCGTCGTAAGAAATACTTGTATTCATAACGCGAATGGTTAAAGTTTAGCCAAGCTACACTTTTTACGATTTTTGCTAATATGCATAATGATGCACAAAGATCACTTGTAAGTTGTTGTTCTAGGTTATTCTCTAATCCTAATATTTGATAATTCTCAATAGTTTCAAAATTCCTTTCGCAAAATCATCTACAACTACATTAAACGTAGTTGATAAATGATTAAGTAAATCCTTTTCCCGGATAAATGATTAAGTAAATCCTTTTCCCTCTTAACAATCCATATTTTTCTCCCATAATTTTTGAAGAGATTAAAACTACTCAAACCCATAGAATTTATGTTCACTTCCACGTTTGCAATTGCTCTATTAATAGTTTCGTATGCGAATATAAATAAACATTAAAAGACCACTGTTCTGTATGATTATGTCAATAAGGTATTAATTAAGTTTAATATGAATAAGCTGTGGGTCATATTCATTTGAAAATCTGTAGTTGTATTGATATCGGTATTTGTACACTTAGAAACGTAAAAGTGAGAAGTCGATCATAACAAAGTTCATTCGTTCTTGAACATTACTCACAGTTTTGTTTTCTCCGTATTCATTTGAAATTCTTCTTTAATAAGTTCCAATTCAATACTATCCGTAGATTTTGCAAATTTATTTTCTTAAATGCGGTATTAGGCCTACGGATATAATTTAAAATGAAATATTCCTCGTGCGTCACTGGTCTAATATACGTCGTCACTGAGGAATGGTCCACACTTTGCGCAAGTAGTTCTCTGCCTTTGCTCCTTGCTCTGGTAGTGAATCGCGTTCTCGCTTTACGTGTAGCTCGCACTCAACTGATTGCCGCCTGCCGTCTGCCGCTTGCCGTCGAATGTCTGGATCGCCTGCTGTGTCTGTTTCCGCGGCCACGCCTTCAGGATCGGCTTCGACTTCCATTGTTGGCAGGAGCTGTGTCTGGACCGTTGCCTGGTTACATCATCATTCTAGTCCGCGCTTTAGAGCTAGTGTTTGGATATCTGTTCATAAACACTTCAGAAGGAGAGTTTAACCCTCCGACGCTCATTTACTAGAGTAAATGTTACGGAATCTCATCAACACAGTCTCGAATTCCTAATATTAAAATTTGTGTAGAATTTTTTTTGGGTGCAAGTTTGTACATATGTCGTGATTAATATGAGAGTTATTATAGATGATTAACACTGGTGCAGATGGTGATGAAATTCATTCAATTTTTTAACCGAAGTTAGGAATATCCATACATATCTGTGGATGGGTTAATGGAGGGTATAAGTATGTGTCACTAGGGTGTACCTTATTTTGCAAAAAGGCATTTTTGCTATTTTGGGGCTCGTTCACCAATTATTTTCCAATTACTCAAATTTACTCAAAAATAAAATTACATTTCAATAGATCGATATTAACCCGTGCCGACTTGAGCGCAAAATTTGAATTTTAGAAATTATTGGGTTTGTTGTTTTAAGTTAGTGGAAAACTTGATTCATGTTTAATATATAATTTTATATTACAATTTAATACATTTTCACTCTGAAGACTGTATTATGGGTTTTATTTTTCTTGGGGGTACTTTCTTTTCAGTGTCTCTATCTTGTAATCTGGGTACAGTGAACGATGTTCTTGAACACAATCCAACACAAATTGCTTTAGCTCATCTACACTCAATAGTCCATGAACATCTTGGATTAATTGAACATCCCTTTCAGCATAGGCTTTCACAGCTTTCAACTTTATTACTATCCTTTGAGCTTCTAAATATGAAGAGTTTCTTATCTAGGCGGAAGGACGTTCTTGAATAAAAGTAGTGTCCATCTGACTTAATATCTGCTTTTGGTTGACACAAATTCAGGATACCGTAATCAGGATACAATTGCTCGTACCATATGATTCTCACAATAAGGGATATATCTCTTTTCCATTCGTGCAGAATCTATCTGGCAATTTTTTTTATCATTTTGATTTTTATCATCTACTTCATCATCAATGAGTGATGGGACAGACTATTCTTCTGGTAAATATCATACATGGTGATTAAATTTCTTTAGAACTTCTTTTGAAGTTATGGAATCCATCCTTTCATATGATTTTAGAACTTTTAAAAAGCAGAGATCTTGATAAGGATCTTTTACAGATGCACTGCACAAAAGCCACAGATTCTCAGACATATCTGAAGGAGTTTGTAATTACACTGGATAGTTTAAGTTTTGATGTTAGCAGAAACATTTTCAAACAATAAATAGCTCTTCCCATCCATCAAGCTCGATTCATTGCCCCGAGAGGATGTATTTTGGAGGTCTGAGAATTGACAGAACGCCAGCAACGATAAGACAGAGTAATAAATTTTGCGGGAGAAAGATGAGGGCAAAAAATACTGAAAATCACAAATTCAATTTTGTCAAACGAAATTGTACACGAAATAATAATTCCTGGGGTCCAAATTCTCCCACGCGACTCATTCTTACCTACATATAAATTATATTTAAAAAATACTGGATCATAAACATATTGGAGTTGTAAACTTTCGACTGAAAAATCTAAAAAAATTAGTGGGAATGCCCGAAATAGCAAAGCATTGTCTCCCGTCTTATAATTATAAGAACTCATAAATATTTTAACTATTTTTGCTACAGAATGGCAGAGGATTTCTCATACTAGTTTTTTAATTTCTTTGGTCTTTTCGATCTTGCCAAATACTTTAGCCAGATACCATCAATCTCCACCCAAAGTTGATTTTTACTTTCCCGTATACGTATGTATAAACGTAAAACAGGTGTGATATGCCAATTATTTAGGCAATAAATAATTACGAAAAGATGGAATATTAGGTTTTTACAGGCAAAGAGTAGACGATCGCTTGTGGTTGCTAGGGAGCCGATAAACATGAGCGAGGTTCATCTTAGAATCACAGGGGAGTTGGAACCAGTGGATGTGAACATACCGGGACCGTTCGTCGATTATAATTAAAATGACCGGATATGAGAGGGGCTTTGGAAAAAGAATTGAAGTATGTTACTTGGGAAGTAGAAAGTTTCGACTCGCCCCATTCTGTCACGAGACAGCAAACCGAACAGGTCAGTGCTAGAGATTATTGCGTGTGAGGTCGGAAATTTCTAAGGAGTTTGGACTTTAACTTTTGTTCGTGAAAGAATAATAGGACTGAGGATTATTATAGCTGGTACGATCGATGTTTTAATTTAATAAGGGTTAATAAGAATTGTTGAATATTATCAGAGTACAGACATAGGGCAGAATAATATCAAATTGGGACTTTGAACATATTGTGCAGCATTTTTATGCAGACATTATGCAGTGAAACCGGACGTGTCTACGTGGGAAGTATTAAATTTTCATGACTCAAGGACGGAGCAATAATAGAGCTGTGATAATAGGATTCTTGTCACAAACTGTAAAATTAAGCAGGGAATAAATCGTAGATAGGTTAGCGGAGTTCGAATCATTAAGTTCGCGGCTAGGTGCACACCTGATGCACGAGATAGCAGTGTTCGCGACAGGTTAGGAGAGTATTGGCGATAGGTAACGAAGATCGCGGTAGAAGAGAGAAGAGTGGACATCTCGACGCTCCGGGAATTCGTCGTCCGCAGATCTTCGTGGCGCCGTCTGAGAAAAGAGCTCTGGTATTGTGAAAAACTGATCAGACATTTTCTAAAGGGTCATGACCGAACTGAACATTTATCAAAATGGCAATAGTTGCATTAGTAAGAGGAATTGCAATCACCGTTGATTTAAAAGTGTAATTTAATAAACCAGTTTGTTAATGTTTGAACGAACACAAGATTTAATGATTATTATGCGATTCTGAATAATTAGTAGCAAGCAATCAATAGCCAAATAGGAAAAAATCTTTCAAATGTTTCTCGTCCCCCGTATGGCGGGCGGATCGGGTTGCCCAAAGAGTAAATGGTAAGAAAACGGTAGGTAACTGCTTAAATAAAAATTACGAACCCACAATCGTGCAAAAATTAAAGGAGAAATTCATTATTAAGAGTTGTTTTTAGTGAGCTAGCTGGGAAAATATAGGTATATAGAAAAGTCTTGACTTTATATAAAAAGTGGTGCGGTATAAAAATTCTGGAGGATTTCATTTTAATAATAAAGAGAGGGAATTAGATTCGTTACACAGGGAATTACAAAAATTTAATTTTTTTACTTGTCCTCACGTTATTGACATTTACATTAGCGGCGATTTGTTCACATTATTAGATTTATAAGTAAGTGTGCTTTAAATAATGTCAAGTAAAGTTTCTCAAGAACTCAACCGTTTTTGTGGAAAATAGCTCAAAATTCCGCATTTTCAGAAACGCTCAAATGCCATTTTCTCAAAAATGGTTCCAAATTGTTTCTTCAATCTTTTCAAACGGATAGTATAAATTGTACTTGTTAATATGACGTAAAGTTTGTTTTAGAGTTTTTTTTCCCAAAATTACACAAATGTAATTCTTTTAAAGATCTCTCACGTCGTTATGCACATTTACAGCAACTTGTAAACACTATTGTTTTTGTGAGTTAATGTACTCCAAATGACTTCTAATGAAGATTTTCGAAATCAGAAAAGGTTCGTGTAAACAAGAGCTTCAATTTTCGCATTTACAGTAACTTTTGAACGCCATTTTCTTAAAAACGGCTCCAAATTTTCAAAGAAAAATGCCATTTAGAACAAGGTTTTACAGTTCTTTGATATACTTAAAATAATATTTCCGTTCAACTATTGAGAAACCGAAAAATTAAGAAAATGTCAAAAAAAATGTATTTGGGCGGCGATAGATGGCAGCTGGTGAGAGTATGTGTTAAGTCCAAATTGCTAGCCGAGACGAAAGAAAATAGAAAACTAATACGGAAACGTCGGTGCCATTTTGTAGCACCACTAGTTTCTCGCTGAAGTGAACCAAGATAAATATTGATTTACCTTGGGAGAATAATTGGATGGCCTTTCCCGCCGGATGAGTTATGTACTAAATAAATGACAAATATTCCCCCTAAAAAAGTTTCATTGATTTTTCGTCCTGTTAGATATGTTCTGAGTGACATTAATTTCATTAATAGCTACAATTCTGCACTCAAGCGTGTGCAAAATGGACATGTTTCCCAAGATCTTCACCTGTTTGTTTACAACTCGCTTCAAAACGATGAGAGGCTAAAACGATTTCCTCCTACTTGAATGATTCCATATGTATCGATTTTGATTTATCATCCATAAACCAATTCAATTACTTGGAAAAAATCAAATAAACTGCCGAACGAATGCTTCTTTATGGAATTCATTTGGAGAATATCTGTCCAGCTAATAGCAAATTTATCATTTTTCTTCAGAAAGACGAAATGTGAATGTGTTTAATACAAGTTAGTTCAAATACCGTGACATAGTTATGAATTAATTACACCCAAAGAAAAATTGCTGTTTACAATATAGCATTATCGTTTATCTGCAACTAGTTTTCAAGAAATAATGAATTGCACAAAATAGAGAATTACATGGTATTGTCTTTGCATACAATTTCATCACCATTCGATTAAGAAGAACCGAAAATAAGGCGAGATATGAAATGTGCTGCAACGGAGCAATTTCGTAAAGAAGAAAAACTGATAGAATTCATAAGAAGTAACTAGTATACTTGCAGTACATTTCTCACACCACAATTACGTCAGAAAATATGTTCAACTCGTGAAATTTGAAACAGTTCTGAGGAATGTTTTAGTCTCAGTGACTGCTGTTTATCACATAATTAGAATCAATAATGCAACGCTTAATGTCGTTTTTTATCCAGATGATAATTTGAAAGATGTAGTGTGGACAATGTAGTTCACGAATGATAAGTAGATTTCTTTGTCTTTGTGAGAATAAAAGGATAAGCAATATTTACCTAAAATATTACTGATTAAAGGTATGCATTTGTAAAATCATCTGCAAATGCGTTCCTATATGCATTTATCTTTATAAAATAGTAGTTTGACACCCATCACGTTAGTCTTTGATAAAAAATAACGAATGCTAACGTATTTCACAATAGATATGCTCAGTTATATCACGGTAGTGTTTGTTATATCTGACATGAGTTTTCAGTTGACATGCTTCCAAACCAACTTTTTTTTGAAATTAAATAATGAAGAGATAACCTCAAAACAAAGTGAATTGATTCAAACTATTAACGTAAGAACATATGACCAAAACTTTTCACTTTCAACAAAACAAATTAATGAAATGAAAGCTGTCTCAGGCGATTGGGAGGAGGCGTGGACGGCGCGTCTGTTGTGGGAGGGGCGCGTGCCCGAGTTGGGCGCCCACGCCGCGCTGCTGCTGGCGGCGCCGCCGCGCCCCGCGCTGGCCGAGCAGCGCCGCCTGCTGCGCCTGCAGCGCCTGCTGCACGCCAGAGGCCTGCGCGCGGCGGCGGGCGGCGCGGCGGCGTGGCAGCGTCTGCGCAGCCAAGCCAACAGCCCGCGGCCGGCGGCGCTGCTGCCCGCGGGCGCGGCGGGCGCGCGCCTTCTCCGCCAGCTGCAGCCTTCTCCTTGTGCGATGGTGCTGGCGTTGGCGCGTGGCGCCAGCCGCCGCCTGCTGGCGCGCGCGCCGCTGCGCTTCGACAGCGCGCTGCTGCTGGCGCAGTGGCGTGTTGGTGGGCGGGGCGTGGAGGTGCGGCTGGCCGAGGCGTGGCGCGCGGGCGCAGGCCGGCCGCTGGAGCTGCGGCCGCTGGGCGCGTGGTGGCCGGGCGGGGGCGGGGGCGGGGGCGTGCGCCCGCCGCCTGCGCCGCCCTCGCGCCGCCTGCGCTCAAGGGCAGACCTCAGGGGCGTCACCTTCAGGGCCCGTCTCAGGATACGTATGTGATATTAATTAATGTACATTTCTTTATTCTATTGGTAATGGCATTCTCTCTTGTTATTTCATAGGTTAATTTTACCCACAAAGAAAACATGGGCATCTTCGAAGATCTTTGGGAATCTATGCAGCTATTTAACAATTTTTCGTGAGTTGTGCCTTTTCTGGATAATGTGTTCTACTCGCGCAAGTTTTCTTGATACACGAACCACGATAGTTCTCAGCCACCGCTTAATAGCACAGCCAATTGAGATACGTACGGAACGGAACTTACCAATTTACAATGCTGGCAGCAACCACATTGTACTTTCAAAACAATCGCAGCATTTCTCGTGGCACGCTTCGGCGCGCACAGCTCTCCTCTCCCCGCACCACGCACTGTGGAATACCAAGAAAACTTGCGCATGTAGTATGTTTGTCTTCAATTCTAACATTGAAATTTATACATGAACCTAAATATAGAAGCACTGATATATTTTCTTAGTAATGCTTTAGAAAACTGTTTGTAGGAGTGGCATTTTGGCAGGTTGAGTGGGGCGATCGTTCAGGAGGCCAGTTGATTATGGCTTGAAAATAAATAAAAACGTACTTTCTTTTACACGTAAAAATTTTCAAAAGTATTACTTTTTATAAATTCAGATAAAATTGGAAAAGTAATATTAGAAAAGATTTCTTAAGTTTGGAATGTATTGTTTTCTGATGAGTGGAGGCTTAATTATAATTCGTCGTCGAAACCCTAAGGCTGTCGCTTTACTACAGTACAGGCATTCTATATGTTTACTATGTACTTCTTTAATCTTCAAGCGGGCGCGCGTAAAATTTTCACACCAGCAGGCGCGTGTCATAAATTTTACAGCATTCAATGACTCCTGAATAAAACAAAGAAATTGCAGAACAATGCAATTTTATGCCGCATTATAATATCTAAGAATGCTATTTACTACTAAAAAACGTATCCGTTGATAAACATTCGTATTAGTATCAGAAAGCTCTTGTTCCGATCCAGTATCGTGCTGATGCTCGGCTATGTTTTCAATACTCAGGTCACTGACACTACCACTACCCAATACATGATCTTCCTCCCAATCAGAAATCTCGTGTAGAATATTTTGAATTTCATTCACATGAATTGTTTTTCTGGACATTTTATACAAAATTATAATACAATATTTAGAACAACACCAGGCGCGCAGTGTAAAGTTTACGTCACTATACACTTAGCCCGAATAGAGCGTTACTAAAACTAAATAGCGCGCAAACTAAACAGTAGCTGCAAGAATGCGTCACAAAAGATACCTGCAAAGAATACCAAGAACACAGAAGTTTTTGCCATCAATGAGTTTACAGCAAATGCAAAAAAATCTGCTATTGTCATTAAATTTACGCCCGCGCGCCCGCTGGAAGGTTAAATGACATTGTGTACAAACCTTGACACAGTTACAACCGGCATTAAGACGATCTATTCAGCAATAAGTAACTTTAAAATTAAGTATTCTTAAAATTATAGGACAAAATGGCTAATGCGCAACTACTCTGTGTTTGGTCGAATGCTGAGAAACGGTAGTTGGGATGGAATGATTGGACAACTGCATCATGGACACGCTGATGTCATTGTAGCAGAGTTATCTATTACAAATCTTCGTCGGAAATACATTGATTTTACCGATCCAATCCATACTACCAGGTAGGAATTTTCTTTCTGTTAATTATTTTAACTGTTAAATGACAATTTTTATTTTGTGTGGTGTTTCATTCTCAATTTAAGAGCTATTTTTCCTAAACCTTTTTAACGAGTGGGTGAAATTACGAATATGCTTTCAGTAGTGTTTTCCTAAGCATTTACGCGCTAATTATCAAGCGGTAAGAAAACAAAACAGTATATATACTGGTTCACATTCACACAAGTACATATTCATAATTTCTGCTTCATCTCGGTGAAGTAACAACAAATTTGTAGTAAGTAGTAAATAATTTCGACTTCTTTTGTTTACACCATACATTATTTACGTTTATTACCAACATATTATTTACGTATGCATAATTATAATTATGAACACTCTAATTCGACACAAAGAGGTGGTAGCTTTACTGACAGATCAAGGAACACAGACAAAATCCACAAACGCAAATGGTAAATAATAATGAAAGTAACAATAAAATAAATTATAAAAATGCAGGTGGTAATATTTATATAAATCAAATCAGAAGATGGCGTTTGCTAAACATAACTGCACTCCACTATACAGTTTCACATGACGTAATCAAAGATAGAAGAGATGTTATTAGATTTCTTAAGTATATTAGTTCTTACATTAGTTTAGATCTGCTATTTGCAAAAATTAGGCAATTCATTAAAGTAAATCAAATTAAAGTATATTTATGATGATATGAACAATGTGTTATATTGTAATTCAGATCTGGTGTGTTTGTACGTCGGCCTGATCGGCCAGGCTTACAATGGACAGACTTCCTGGATCCGTTCAGCAAATGGTTATGGGCCGCAGCAACAATGGTGGCATTACTCCTAGCATTCTTCCTGTCATTTGCGCTGCAAACGAACGCAGCAAAAGGGGAAAGCGGCATGGCGCCCAGGGACGCGTGGCTGTCCGTTGCGGCGGCCTTCTGCCAGCAGGGTGAGCCAACGGTTACTGTCCTGTAGCATCCGCGAAAGGGAGATGTAGTAGTAATAATAATAATAATAATAATAATAATAATGATAATGATAATAATATCATCCTATCATCTCCTAATCGATTGTTCAAGGCTAACAACCATATCTTAACGAAAGGGTAAGGCCGAAAGGCTGATCCCCATAATTACACACGTTGACCTCTCCAAGATAGAATACGACTGGGCCTCGGAAGACAAACGTGTTGCGTGGTCGTTTGTGGCCCACACGCGAATAATAACAATACCAACAACAACAACAACGACGACGACGACGACGATAATAACTAGCGTACCCGAGCGAGAACTCTGGCATGTTAAAATCCACCCCTTTTCTCTATCCTTCCCTTTCCATATTAAGAGGGAAAGTAGTTAACGAAACGTATTTATCTGTTTAAAAAATGTATAAAGGTAACTTCCGATGTACTTATAGAATATCAAATAAAAATAAACAATAAAATTGATGTTTGAAACAAATTTCGAATAGAGGATTATTCAGTTTAATTGACAGATTTTCATGGAATAATTCACAGCAATTCATTCAAAACAAAATTTGAAGTAATTAGACCACCCTGTTTGATAGTTGTGATAAGGACTGTGTGTGCGCGCACTGGTGGCGCTGGTGCTGAGAACTAGTGGTGGAGCAATGGAACTTATTTACGTAAAGTAAATATTGAATTGTTTTTTGCGCTTAGACCAGCCCTCGTTCCCGGCGTGGTTTGGGCGCGTGCTCTGTGTGTTCGCGCACTTGTTAGTGACGGTGCTGAGAACCATTGGAGGAGGAGGAATGGAATTTATTTTATGTGGAGTTGAATATTGAATTGTGCTTAGGTCAGCGCGCCCCGCGTGCGTGGTCTGGGCGCGTGCTCTGTGTGTGCGCGCACTTGGTGGCGCTGGTGCTGGCGGCTGCACACTCCGGAGCCCTCATCTCCTCTCTGTCTACGAACGAACAGGGCTTGACTTTCTCCACGCTCAAGGAGGCCCTTGACGATCCGAGAACGCAATTCTTAACAACACACAAATCAGAGTTTTTGGAGTTTTTAAATGTAAGATTTAATACAAAATTTTAAATCATTAATAAATATTTCGTTGTGAAATCGATATTAATACATATGTGAGGATTTAGGGATAATCTCAAAACTGTTTCTCTCCAAAATAATCAACCAAACAAGTGATTTGTGAGTTTCTACTCTGCATTGCAATATATTTTAAATATAGACGGCGTACAAGAAAAGTGATCCATCTAAAATATTTCATATTCTCAGTTGAGTGAAGATGTTTAGAAAGGTTGTTTAATTTTACTAGTAACAATTTCATAAATATAGTTTGTTAGCCTTTATGTAGAGTACAACTCTGTCTTTTGTAGCGAGATATTTAATCGCTAAGATAAAAGTTATTCTGCAATTTGGAAACTTTCTGGTAATTAAAATACCAGTTGTGGCGTAAGAAACAAAAGTTAGTTATGCCACAGTTTTGCCACAATTGAGGTTTTTACATCATTAGCTAATACATTCGTTTATTTAATAGTGTTGTTAATGTTATTAATAAATTTCACATCTTTTTATATATTTTTCCGAGCGTTAAAATTCACTAAAATGAATACTTTAGTTTCTGCTGTGTGTGCTTAGTGTAGTTACAGTCCCAGTGGTATAGTTACTACAAAGTCCAGTCTACATTTTTAACTTTTTACAAGTTATGACAGTGACATTCGATTATACGTCAGTGAAGCAAAGCAAAAAGATTATTTTTATAGGATTCATCACTTTCATTGTTAATGCAAATCGATGAGCTTTCTGTGGAAGATTGTGTCAAACGGCTTGTAGAGCTCCTTCTAGTTCGCCGACCCCTCCTTGTTACCATCGTTTGGTCTCCTTTTTTGCAGTAGAAAATTCGAATATGTTCTTCGGCGGTCCCTTGCTTTCTGACTTATCTTTCTTTCGTTGTTCCTTTTCTTTATGGAGTTTTTTGAAAGGTGAAGCAGTCGAAATCTCCAGGTGCCGTTTTTTACGAGCATTTTTGAGGAGTTGGTAGCCTATTTTTAGCGCAAGGGAGATCGAGGACAAAATGATTGTAAAGAAATCTTCACCCTTCTTGCCTCTTCTTTGTGCAGAGGAGCACTATGTTCTTCAGCTCTAGATGAATATAGCTCCATTGATTCTTCGGAACAGACTTAGTTTTCGTCCCCGTCCATCTCTTCGAAGGCCCCCGCCTCTAAAATCATAGTCTGGGACGCACTGATACCGTTTAAGTGGTCTCGTCTGCAGTTTGGGGTTCACTCTTATTTTTACTGCAATGTCATCCTTTTTAAAGATTGTCGCATTGAAAGTCCAAATGCCTTCGTGCTTTGAAAATAGCTTTTCCGTTTTCTACGAAAGCGATCTAAAGAAAATGTCTAATTAAAAATCTCAGCAACCTCGTAAAGATTTATTATATTAATTAAAGAATTATATTCCAGTTACAATAATTTTATAGACAGTCAAGAGTTTATTTAAAATAATTATAAAATTTTAATAAATTTTTGCTTATGGAACACGATACACAACGTTTTCGACTTTTGCGTCTTCTCCTTCAAACTTATTTTAAAAATTGAAACTATAAAAGAAGAGATAAGTACAAATTAAAATATATATAATTTAGTTTACAATAAAGGAAATATTGATCAAAGTAGTAATACATACTTTAAAGGAGTTTCTTACGTTTTTTACAAACGAACAGACTTGTCAGCAGACAAGGAATCATATATAAATTAAAAGGCAACAAGCCATCAAAGGAATGAATTCCCTATAAAATTAAATAAACATAGATTATAAACTATGGACAAGTATACAATGATAATACGTTACAATATTAAGAGCAATGTTAGAGAAGTCAATATTAGAGAAGGCAAATTGAAGTCATGAGAAATTAGGTTAGCGCACAATAGAAGAAGCTCGGACTCACATTCATGGTGCAGAAAATTAAAACTTCTTGGTGTTATGTTTTAGCTACCATTCCTGAGAACGTCGTACATTCCTCGTGCGTAGAGAGTATAATGACGACTGATCCAGGATTGTACGGGTCAGACGAGAGGAATGAGTA
>JAHLJT010009436.1:22604741-22607241 GCA_031308135.1 Acheta domesticus | reverse complement strand
ACTATTATTAATGCACATTTTCAAGTTTCATATGTTTCTAAAAGTTGCAAAAATTGCAAAATACCGTCTTTCTGCATTCGATAGAAAATTTCTAGGGAACCATTTCAATAAAAGACAATAAAATTCACAGACCAAGTGTTATTTATTATTAAAGCAACAATTAAACTAGATATTAAGCAATCAATTTGCATCTCTGATCAAAATTATTATTTTGCGATATTGAACTCAGAGACAATTTGGGGACACTCTTCCGCAGGAATAGCGCACATTTCGAAATTGTTATAAAATTGTTAATTGTTGCAAAATTTTTAATTCGCAGTTTTCGGTTCTGGGTCATTAGGGAACTCTTCCCACTTTAGAATTGCAAAAATTGGAAGTTGTTTATAAATTTACAAATTTTGCAATATTTCTTTACTCTCTCATCTCAATTGCCTTTCAACATGTTGCGAAATTCCGCAATCCGATCGGCGCTATCACCATTCCGTACGCAATTGTTTATAGGAAATTAGCATCTGATGCCAACCCTCATTTGTTTTACAGACAATCCGGTCGCTCTTTGCAGTCAAGTATTTGGTTCAGATCGTTTTTGCTTTTCGCCGATTATATATATTAACGATTTCTGACTTACGGCAAAACGGTAGAAATTGTTGCTAAAGAAATATTGCTGTTTTCTAACTTTGAAAATTTCCTTTATATTCTTAATATACCGTTTAAACTTGAGTTTCATTATTTTCATTCGTCTGCATTACAAATAATTTTGTTTCAAATTTCAAAACGCAGAAGCTGTTGTCCTGCAAATGTGTAGGTTTCTTTATTATGTGCTTGGATATCTTCTACTTACTTGTGCAAAGTGGCTGCCAATAGTTAACCGTCTAGCGAGGAATTGAGTAAAACAAATTATTTCATTATTAATAAATTATGATATAATCAAATTGATTTCTATAATAGCAAATCGACGGAACGGTGGGAAGGAAGATAATTTTAATATTTATTCCACGAGGCAAATTTTGTGCACCAGAGATATTATTCGTAATATTTTCAATTTTGGTGGAAATTTATACATTTTATTTTTAAATGGAACTGCGTAGGTTTTTTACCTGAAATGAATAGATCATGTAAGAGAGATACAATAATGTCTCATTTGGTAATAATTAGAGTAAAAAATATTTTTGACACGCGGGCTTGAGCCATCCTCAACTCTAAGGCAAGAAACGCTTATCATTGACTGTTCTAGCAATTCAAGTAAATACATAAAAGGAAAGACGTGAACGATCTCTTGGACAACTGTGACAAATAATTTAAATTCAATATAGAAACAAACAATCGATTTGTATTACAAATTGTAATGTTACATACATGTAAATAAATTTGTGTAATTAGAAAAATTTGTAATGAATGGTATGGGAAAATTAAAACACGAGTTCACTTAATTTTAATGAGAGAGCAATTTTGCGGGGGAAAATGTTTTTAAATGCATTTATTCCAAATCTATATATACTCTCTTGTATTCATTAACATTCAGTGTCTATTCGTTCCTCTAGACTTCAGTGTTTGGAAATGACCTTCAGAGGGGTCGCTTGGTTGAGCTCGCTTGCTATTAAATCAAACTTTGAAAACTTGAGTTCTTAAGTGTCGGAGAGGCTGCGATTCTTTGGGTGAATAGTGTAGTAAACATAGTAATATTTTGCTGAACCTAAATACGTGAGTTCGTATCCCAGCGTTGACAAAACTTAGGGAATTGGAAACACTTCTGCGGGCCTTGTATGGTATTTAATATTGCTATTACATATATGTAATATGTATATGCATATATGCAAGGAAACTACGTGCCGATGCAGCACTTAGTGTTAATTCAATTTTGTCTTTCGCTTTGTTTCCACTTTAATAGTAACGGAAACATCGCTGAGAGATCGATAACTGAACGATGAAAGTGAGGAATGATTATTCCGTATGAGTTCTTTTATTAAAGAAAATATACTGTTACGAAAAAGCTGTTGTTAATTTTTTTAATGTAATTAAAATTTGCTCTGAATAGAATTATATAGAAACATTTATTTAGAACATATTTGCATTGCAAGTTCATCTACATTTGACAAAATTGTTAGGACATTTCCAGTTGTGATCAGCGGGATCATTTGTTTGAACTCTTCTCAGAGAAAAAACTATTTCCCAAACGTAAGCAAATCGAAATATACAAGTATTATGATGTTTGCTGAAGATGTAAACACACGGAGAACAATTAATATAAAAAAATTCTAATCAAATTTGGAGAGTAAAAAACAAATATTTCATTGAAAGATAAAAAGCCCTTTTTAAAGTCACCTTGTTTTAAAATCAAAATAATATATTTACGCTATGGAAAAAGTTTTGTAATACAGTTAATTTGACAAAAAAAATCACTGATAAGCAAACCAATTCCGGGCAAGCACCGGATTCGATCCTGCAGCTAGGGTTCTGGAAGAAAGGATTCTACCACTGAGCCAAACGAATACACCTTTCA
>JAHLJT010009436.1:22551099-22604641 GCA_031308135.1 Acheta domesticus | reverse complement strand
TTAGTATTTGAAGATACGAAAGATATGCCAAATATTCACAAAACTATTGCAGGTTTATCTCCTTAACTCAAGTCATACCTTGTATACTGAAACATGATTCTAATATACAATTAATTTTTAATGATTTGAAACGGGTTCGAACATGCAAGGGGCACAATTCGGCTTACCTCATCGTTCGACTGCCCCCTGTAGACTCGCTTCCATACGGAAAAGACAAAACCTGAAAGTGATTTTAATGATGTGCCAGGTTGCACAATAATAGTCAAGTTTGATTTTTGTACTTTCTTTCGCACTAGACAGTATGAATTTATTGTAATTAAAGATTTCATTTAAATCAAAACAACATCCTTTGAAAATTATTAGCTTTAGTCATGACCCTGAGAAATAAAAATAATTGTTCGTACAAACGTTAATCTGAGCTCTCTTCCCGTTGTATCGTTGGATGCTTCGTTCGGACGCCGCGTATCTCCATACCATCACCTTCGACCAGTCTTGATGCCTTCTATCTTGTATCTTCCGGCACGCCACGAAGTCACTCCCATTCACATAATGTATTAGCCTCCCATATCACCATCACCACTTGTTTGGCAAAATAATTACATTTAGCTTGGTGCTTCCCCTTCGTCACTGGTGAAAACTAATTAAAGTTGGCAATTCTTAAAAATTCCTCCCTATCAGTAAGAAAATATTCCAAGTCAATGCACGGCTTCACTAAAATGTTTCAATGTTCCACTTTCACTCGCGGAAGAAAAAAGCTTAAGTCCCGAACTGTATCTCTGGAATTTTTTATAAGTCTCTACTTTCGATCATAAAAAAATAAACCAAGTCTGAACTCAGACACGCACCCCCTAATTCACAAATGACCCTCTCGATATGAGATCTGAGCTGCAACTAACTAATTTTTTGTTCTTTAATCCAGGAAAACTCGTGTTCATTGTTGTCCAAAATTCTGTTTTACATTCCCTACCAACGGATTCTTATTAGGTATTCACTCCTCTAACCAAGGTGCACTCTTGGGCGAAATTTCCTTTCTTACACACGCATCTTTTGACTGATTCTACCTCACATCCACGGGCTCATGAAATTGTTTACCTCTGTTACTAAGGTACCCGTTTACCAAATATCGTGACGTGTGAAACATCGATGTCCTCCTTAGCAGCCTGTTACTATGGCGCATAATTCTAATTTAAATTAGCATTAAAGTCTTAAATTATTTAAATTCGAATGCCCTCCCGCGTTGGTATATCACAATAGTATGCATGCAAGTTATTGAACAAAAATCGAACACAAAAAATGATGATGATGATGATGATGATGACGCTGATGGTCGGGATCGTAATTGTGGTCATGATCATAACCATGATAACATGACACCGACGCCTCTGAAAGTAATACGTCCGTTTCTTCGGCAGAAGAACCATCAAAGGAACGTATAAATTTTAAGATCGTCATTGGCAACAGACGAATTTGACTCACAAGCATAAATAACTAGTGGTGCTACAGAATGGATACTTTCCCGTATTAGTTTTCTATTTCGTTGGGTCTGCGCTAGCTATTCGGAATTGCCACATACTCTTTCTTGCCAGCTACCATCTGTCGCCGCCCAAACTACATTTTTTTTACGTTTTCTTAATTTTTTCGGTTTCCTAGTGGTAGAACGGAAATATTCATGTTAGAATACTAAAGAACACAAAAACCGACTCCTAAATGGCAATTTTCTCTTAAAACTTTGAACCATTTTAACCCGGGAGAGGTCGCGTATGCGAGACATCTTAAAGCGGTCGCGGTGGGTCAGGATGACCCGCAAATTTTTAAAATTTTTGTCGAGATATTTTTAATGATTTGTATTTTCTGATTTGGGTGTTATACTAACTCTCATTATGTACCAAAATAAAATATTGCCATCACATATAATATTTTTTTAATATTTTTAATAATAATATAAAATACACGCTAAATATTTGTACTATTTCTGTGCGTGTCTCAAAACTGAAAAATTATTTCTAGAAAAAATATCTGGGAAAATGTTTTATAACGGTTTCGAAGAAACAATTAAATGTACTTCACATTTATACATTCAGTTTCATTTAAACACTTTTCAGACAGTCATCACAGGTGAGTTTTCCTTGCCTTCCGCAGACGGGTGTCTCACATAGTGGGCAGTAGTTGGAGGTCTTGTTGCCAGTCCTCGGACACTTTCCACATCTCTTTCTTTTTCCAGAACTTCCGTGATCTTCATTTGCAATGTGACTACACCCTACTGGTTCCTTTAATATTTCAATAATGCCATTTCTTAGTTTTCTGTTAAGCCCTGGTGTACTCAAACGAGACTTGATTATGGTTTCACCAGAAGCGTAGCTACTTCCTTCAAATACTTTCTCCTTATTATCCCCGGATTTTCTTCCTTGGTATTACATGTAGACACGATCAATGCATTTATTGCTCCTACATTTAGGATATTGTAGAACACTGTCAAGGGCCATCTGTTGCTCTTTCTAGCAACAGAATAACCACCCGACATCCCATCGACGGTGTCCACTTCCGCCCTTCGTTGCATTGTAGAACGTTATAGCCTCTGGTTTCCTCTTGTCACCGGACTGCGGGTCGATTGCTTTACTGTGGTGCATAGTTGATAACAATGTAACAACTTTTCCCTTCTTTGGAATGTAAGAAATCAACGTTGTAAAGTCTTTCCCGAAACCAAACAGAGGACGAGTGTTGTTCTCTGTTCTTGCTGGTAATAAAGCAAGGTGGAATCTCACGTTTGTTCTTTCGTATTGTTCCAACTATTGTGAGATTGTGTTGGCGAAGAAGTTCAACTGCCAACGGAACACTTGTAAACCAATTGTCGAATGTTACATTGCGACCAGTACCTGATATTGATTTGATCTGGCGCTTCACAACAGCAGAAGGACTTTGATCTAGAGAAAATGGGCCATTGGGCTGTTTTCCTAAATAAACTTCCATGGAGTGGACATAGTAGGTCCGTGAGTCTACAAGGGAAAAAACCTTCACACCATACTTAGCAGGTTTGCTCTTCATATATTGACGAAATGGGCATCTGCCTCGGAATCCCCATAACATTTCATCAATTGTGGCGTAATCGCTGAGACAAAAATTCTTTTTGCAATTTTCAACAAAAAGGTCAAATACCTCTCGTATAGGAGCAAACTTGTCAAGTGCCATTCTCGCTTGACGATCTCTTTTGTCATCAAAACGCAACATTCTCAATAAGAATCTGAACCTCTGTTGACTCATGGCGATTCGAAAAATAGGAATTCCTGTTCCATCATCACTCCACAACTCTTCAGTATTCAAGTGCGATGACTTCAACACACCGCCAAAATACAAAAGCCCGATTAGCGCTTTGATCTCAACTAAATCAGTATTCTTTGCATCTCTCTCACGAGAGTAATTAGTTTGTATTGTTTCAATGTACAGGTTAGTGTAATCCACTATCTTCTGAAGAAGAGAAACTGGAAAGAAGCACTGCCATGCCTCCAGCGGCGTGTTCACATTCTTCGCGTCGCCCTTGCAACCTGGAAGATGAGTGACGATATTATGCCTCCTGGTGCGCAGCGACTGAGATGGTTCAGCCATTTTCCATTTAGAGGCATCCTTTCCTGTGTAGCAACCTCTGTCAACTAAGGGAATGTCATCATCTGAAGTCGTGCAATCAAAACTGCATTTTCATCCTCGCTGTCGCTTTGTTCTGTCTCCGTATCATGATCTTCATTTTCTTCTTCACACACGTCACTTCCAAGATCACTCTCTTCACCACCAAAAACATCGTCACTGTCTGAAGTTACCTCGTCCAAAATGCGAAGTATTCTATCCACTTCATTTTGATTCATTATGATAACCAAATGCTTCACACTAGCACTGTCACACACTTAAAACACAGAAAAACGTTAAAATATATATAGCAACGTTAGCGGTCGCGGTGGGTCACAGTGACCCGCAACGACGGTTCCCTACTGGGCTGTGGAAGCAATTTGAGAAACTAGCACGCCACAATGGAGGGGGGAAGGAGATAAGAAGCTACTGCAATCGGCAATTCTCTATCGCAACCGACAACAGACAGGGAGATAACAAAATATCAGCTGCGGGTCATGCTGACCCGCGCGACCGGTCCCGGGTTAAAGAAAATTGCGTTTAGCGCTACTAAATATGCGAAATTTAAAGCTCTTTTCACAGAAAATTTTTGAGTTTCAAAATACTTCATTTGAAGTTATTTGAAATACTTACACTCCCAAGTATAATAATGTTTACAAATTGCTGGTAATGTGCATATTAAAGATGTGAGAGATCTTTAAAAAAAATTACATTTGCCTAACTTTTGAAAAAACTAATAAGAACTCAAAGTAAACTTCATGTCTTATCAAAAATGTAATTAGCTTTATCTGTGAGAAAATATTGAAGAAAAAATTTGCTGCCATATATGAGAAAATGGCGTTTGAGCTTTTCTGAAAATGCGGAATTTTGAGCTACATTTCACAGAAAACCTTGTGTTTTCGAGAAACTTTCTTGATATTATTTAAAGCACATGTACTCGTAAATATAATAATGTGAAAAAATCGTCACTAATGTAAATACTAACGACGTGGGAGACAAGTCAAAAAAATTAAATTTTTCCAATTTTTGAAAAAACAAAGGAATAAAGCAATATGGCGTTTTTGTAATGTCATCAAATACATTAGGCACTATACCTACCAAAAAATTTAAAGAAAAAATTTGGAGCCGTTTTGTAGAAAGTCTGTTTTTGTAATTTTTTAAAATTGCACATATTGCAGGCAATATTGCGCTAAAACTACTCAAATTTAAAAAAAAAATCACCATGACCTTAATGTGACCGTACACAGAACGTATACGTACACAACGCTTGCATAGAACGTCTAGCGCGACAGTAGCCAGGCGAGACGCTCGATCGATAATGAAAATCTATGCCGGCCCAGACGGAGCGAGCGAACATTTGTCTGAGCTCCGCCGAACCATGAGCAACTGAAAGCGAACTGGAAACGCAGCCGCTGTGCAACAGAGCACGAGGACGACGCATGTCTACGAAAAAATACTACTCAAGCTCAACAAGGTAAGAGATGTTTATGATATATTGAAATAAAACATCCGTTAATATCTGAGACGAGAAGAGAGCGTGTGGCGGATGAGAAAATGTGATTACAATGATATTCTATCTTTTAATGGCACCACGTAGTGACAAGTATGAATAATACGTAAGGATAAAGATTAACACGCTTTAAAAACTTCTCAGCTTTTATTTGTTTGTAAACGCCGATCCTGCGACTGAGTAGCAGAATTCATGAGAAGGAATTCTTGGAGACGTGACCGTTGGTGAAGGTCGAATTAAACCGAGCCAGCAGCCCGTGCGGAGTAGACGTGAGCAGACACCGCGGCCTCACCGGCTGGACACAAGGTCACGCTGCCAGGAAACCCAGGAAAGTCCAAAGAATATTGTCAGTAATTTTGTATAAAATACGTGTTGCTAGCTCCCAGTTAAATCCGCGACGAGCTAGGTTATATTTTGGATTACTTCATATTGTAGGCAGACACTAGAATTTATTTAATACAATCATAAGCTTCAAATCAGAAAAGAAACGAATCTTAAGTGCCTTACATTTCATTAATAAAATCAGTATAAAAGGGATAAGGTGAAAAAGAAAATTGTATTGTTTTCCTCTCTATTTTCGGATATTGTAACAGTGCACTGAGTGGTAACCAGGCAAATAGTGTAGAAAGGGAAGCTTCTTTTGTTTGATGACAATATAGTAAATTTAAAGTTTTTTGTTTTGTTTGCACACATGTATAATACTGTTGTGTCGCAATCTGTCATATAGTTACGAACCTATATCCTGTGGAAAGTTCAGGACATTAAATTACAAAGTATTCATAACAATTTATTTTTATGAATGTATATGTGTATTTTTGTATTAGTGCTGCATTCTATAATTGGGTTTCTTGTATCTTTAAGTGATTATATTGTTAGTTTATTATATTTTCACTGTTTTTTCTGCTGATCATAAATCTACTAGTAGCCCCGTTCCACCCAGCAGTAAATTTTCTTGCAACCCTGAATAACCAGGGATCCTTTTCTCCCAGAATAGAGAATAATTGATCGCGTACAGGTTTTATTAAAGAAGAAACTCACTTTGGAGAACTCATTTCATTTGAAGGAAAAATCTCTGTCTGCAATATTGTAGTTGGAAGAAGACGTGGAATAAAATTCAAACTTTTGCAATTTTCAAAATTCAGAGTTAACCATGAAAATCGGACCTATGCCTGCTTAATAAGTACATTTTACTCTGCTGTTACAAGAAATTTAAAGGAAACGTTTGGGGCCGTTTTTGAGAAAATTTTTAAAATGTCGCGTGGTCTTCATGTAAAGTACCCCCAAATTTTATAGAATATTTTTCAAAATCTCAAAGCTTTGACTCGAACCAGATCGACCGGGGAACATCAATTTTGGAAGAAATCGTACGTATGGTTTAGGCGCTAGTAGTGTTCAGACAGACAGACGGACGTTTACCTGTATCGCTGAACGTTTTTTTTCGGTATCAAGGACCCACAAAAGAGGGGTTCTGGCTACACCACGTATTAAGGGATTTTTTTTCTTAATTTAGCAACTAGATTTATCCACTTTTTCGTTATCACGGCCCGGCAACGAATTTTTTTCGGGCGAAAATTGGCCATTTTTACTTTCCCGTATACGTACGTATACACGGAGTGATATACGTAGTATAGGGAAAGTTATGTAATGCTGCGCGAAAAAATGGCCAATTTTCGGCGGAAAAAAAATTAATTGCCGGGCCGTGAAAAGGAAAAAGTGGATGAAACCAGTTGCTAAATTAAGAACAAAAATCCCCTAACACGTGGTGTAGCCAGAAACCCTGTTTTCTAGGTCCTTGATACCGAAAACCCAATTGAAAGGAAAACGTCCGTCCGTCTGTCCGTCCGTCCGTCCTGTGAACACTGCTAGCGCCTAAACCATACGTACGATTTCTTCCAAAATGGATTTTCCCCGGTCGATCTAATTTTAGTCGAAGATTTGAGATTTTGAAAAAGATTCTTCAAAATTTGGGGGTACTTTATATGAAGCCCCCCCGGGGGTTTTGAAAATTTTCTCAAAAATGGCACCAAATTTTTTCTTTAAATTCTTGTATGAATAGAGTAAAATACACCTTTAACATGGCATAGATCCGATTTTCACGTACAGCTCTGAATTTTCGAAAATTGTGAAGTTTGAATTTTTTTCGGGCGTCTTTCTCCAACTACAAAATTGAAGATAGAGATTTTGTCTTCAAATAAAATTTGTTCTGCATATTGAGTTCTTTAATAAAGGTCTTGTAAATGTTTTTCAAAATTTTGGTAGTTTTCGTGCAATATTGCGTGCAATATGTGCAATTATAAAAATTACAAAAATAAGATTTTCTCAAAAACGGCTCTCAAATTTTTTCTTTAAACTTTTGGTAGGGATAGTGGTAAATGTACTCTATCAATGACATAAAAGCCATTTTGGTCTATCGGTTGGTTTTTTCAAAAATTACAAAAATGTAAATTTTTTTACTTGTCTCTCACGTCGTTAATATTTACATTATCGCCGATATTTTTCACATTGTTATATTTACGAGTATATATGCTTTAAATATGTCAAGTAAAGTTTATCTAATACACAACCGTTTTCTGTGAAAAGTAGCTCAAATTTTCGCATTTTCAGAAATGCTCAAACGCCATTTTCTCGTATATGGCTGCAAATTTTTTCTTGAAACTTTTATAACGAATAGTGATAATTACACTCTTTAATATGACGTAAAGTTTATTTTGAGTTATTTTTTGTTTTTTGAAAAATTACATAATTGTATTTTTTTTAAAGATCTCTCACATCTTTAATATGCACATTACCAGCAATTTGTAAACATTATTATATTTGTGAGTGTAAGTGCTTCAAATAACTTCAAATAAAGTATTTTGAAAAACTCAATCATTTTCTGTGAAAATGAGATTCAAATTTCGTATTTTTAGTAGCGCTAAAACGCAATTTTCTATTAAACGGCACATAATTTTTAAAAGAAAATTGCCATTTACGGTTAGGTTTTTGTGTTCTTTAATATTCTAAAATTAATGTTTCTGTTCTACCAATAGGAAAACGAAAAATTAAGAAAATGACAAAAAATGTACTTTTGGAGGTGATGGATGGTAGGTAGCTGGCAAGACAGAGCATGTTGCAATTCCAACTAGCTAGCGAAGACCCAAGAAAATAGAAAACTAATACGGGAAAGTCTGTGCCATTCTGTAGCACCACTAGTTTTGCGAAGCATTACATAACTTTTTACTGTGTCTGCTAATACTAATAATTTTTACTGCTTACACTAATTTTTTACTGTGTCTGCTAATACTAACAATTTTTCTCTATCTTCCAAAGCAAAAGGAAATATATTTATTTACATGTCCATGCATCACAATCAGCAATTTATTGATCTTGAAAACATGAAACCATAAATGATCATAATATAATAAAACAAAGATTGGAGTAGATGTGATGGATCAGATGGTAGATGACTAGTATACGTCAAGACCTCAATCATGCCGATGACCAATGCATCTCTCGTACAATGTGAAAGATATTGCAGCACTGATGCAATATCTATTACACCAAGATGCCCAAAAACTAGAACGAAAATGCCACTTGGTGGCGACGGATTTTCCTAAATGAACTACCGAAAAACTTTCAAAAGCAATGATTAACAATCCCAAAACACAGAAAAAGAACATGGAACTGCTTAAATGTTTTCGAAATTCACAAACGTGTATCCATAGGAGCCAGCATTAGAATTTCCACGAGTAAACGGGAAAGGTCAGTCATTTTTTAAATTAAATATTAATACAAATGTAAAGAAATGTTTTGGTTTATTACTATTTATATATAGATATAATTTCCGGTTCTTATTTATGGCCACACAGAATGGGCTGAAAGAGTGTGTTTGTACAAAATGCGAAAGAAATATTTGTGGAGAACACTAATTTTTTATAAGTTGGAATAATTGCAAATAAAAATTACATCATAATCAAAGTCTTACTGTTGTAAACTACGTAAAGAAATAAAGTACCATTAACATTAATTGTAATAAAAATTACCTCATTTTTTCCGTCGTGCGTTGTAAATTTAGGAGGGGGTCTCAGAGGCCCCTTAAGTGTTCAAGTGTAATATTCTTCTTCGGTGCATTGACGGGTTAAAGCCAATGCACTAAACCATAGACAATTTCGGGAATTTTGGTCTGAGCTAAGATGTTGACTATGAAGATTTTCTGTATCACACAGAAGTTCATTGGCTCGAGGGAGAGTTTTGAAACTTTTTTTTTCGTGACTTACTTCCACAGATTACAATTTTTCTGCTTTCAAGAAACAAAGAAGTTCCAGAAGTTGCAGAGTTCAATGATGCAGAATGCAAATGGCACCTTGCCTTTTTGACAGATGTAACAGAGCTATTCAATAATTTCAACGTGCAACTTCAAGAAAATGGGAAGATCATTTGTGATATGCAACCACATATCAAAACATTTGAAGTAAAATTAATTCCTCCTCATCAAACAAGTGAAGAAGGAAAACTTCTGCCATCTCTCCACAACTCAATATCTTTTAGCGGAATAACATGGTTGCATTCCCGAACAAAACGTGTGGATTCACTGGAAAAATTGCAAAAGGAGTTCAAAGTTAGATTTAAAGAGCTCCATCTGCATGAACAGAACATTCTTTTTTCCGTAACCCATTTTCTATTGACATTGAAAATGTGGATACAATTTACCAAATGGAATTGGCTGAACTGCAGAATTGTAATTCTCTGAAAGACGCATTGAAGTAAAGAAGCCTTCATAATTTCTATGCATTTCTCACATCTGAGACAGCTCTTTCTATCCTCGTCTCAGGAACCATGCACTGAAAATGGCTACTGAAAATGGCTACCATCTCTGGCAGTCAATGTAAAAACTTTTTTTAGAAAGAAACTTTTGAAATCTTCAACCAAGTAAAGAATAACAGATACACGCTTGCATCACTTGTTACAACTAGCAGTAACAAATTTGAAACCGGACATTGACCATCTCATTAGACAAAAGCAGACCCATAGTTCCCACTGAAATACTGGGAAGTTTGTTGATTTAACTTCACTTCATTTTAAATATTGTATTTGTTCCCATTTTGATTTTTTACTTCAACATAAGATATATGTATTGTGCATAAGAATTTGTTCATAGATTTTGTTTTTACTATAGTCCGGCCCTCCAACTACCTGAGTGACAGAGTAATGACCCTCTGTTTAAAAAGTTTGAGGACCCCTGTTCTAGGCGATTAAATTGCACGAGTGTACCTCTTAGTTCTGTAATAAATTTAAATAATATTCCAAAGAGTATGGTTATGCTTGTCCGATCCTGTATTTTTGCATGAATAAGTTTGCTCGAGACTAAAAAGATTTTTTAATATTTTTGTCCCAATCAAGGAAAACAAAAATCGAACTGTCGAGGAATATTGTATAATTACTTCAAATGTTTCTAAAGAAGTGTTGTGAATTGTTCCAAGAACATATCTATGATATTGGATAAACAATCGTTCGAAATTTGTTTCAAACATAAATATTGTTCTTTATTTTTATTTTAAATTCTGCAAGTGCATTAGAAATAATATTTTTAAAATTATTTAAAAAAAACGTGTTTATTTATTTAAAAACTTCCCCTCTTAATATGGTAAAGAAATATATGAAGGAGAGTGGAATTTAGCATGCAAGAGTTGTGGCACGAGTACGCTAGTTGTAATTTTATTTTTACATATTCACATACATTGCAATTTTATCTTTTTATATTAACGTCGTCAGTTCTTAATTCTTGGTGAGCAGTTAACAAACGTTTGATTAATTGTAGACTATAATACAAGCACACAAATGAGCTTTCATTTCTCAAAAACTAATTAAATTCGCTAATTATTATCTCACCTTTTTTGACACGCTCTTCTATATCAAAAGCTCAACGAATCATTAAACTGGCAGCATTTCTAAGTGAGTATGATCTTCCTATGAAAGTGAACAAACAACTCACATCTCTCATAAACGTCCTTTCAGCACATTATTAACACCAATATTGGTAATAGGAGAGTAATAACATTCACCGTACCAGGATCAATAACATGTGTCCTTAATGCGTTTCTACGTTAAAATATAGAACAAAGAGTTGAGAAAATGGATTCATTAATCATGTTCGGTATTCAGTACGTATTGTCAACAGCTATAATTACATTTTTCAATATAAACGCTGTAGAAACAGGAAATGGTTATGTTAGTTTGACCAGGTATTGGCTTCCCTTTGACTTTTCTACAACACGTCTGCCAGTCAAGTTGATTTCAGTAAAAAATGTTCGCAAGCAATTGCGCAACCCGCGGATCGAGAATTTGTAATTGTTGATAAAGACAATTTAGTGAAAAATGAGAAGGTAAAAGACATAATAGAAGTCTTATTGCCAGCACTAGCGGCTGAGGGGCGCGTGCCCGAGTTGGGCGCCCACGCCGCGCTGCTGCTGGCGGCGCCGCCGCGCCCCGCGCTGGCCGAGCAGCGCCGCCTGCTGCGCCTGCAGCGCCTGCTGCACGCCAGAGGCCTGCGCGCGGCGGCGGGCGGCGCGGCGGCGTGGCAGCGTCTGCGCAGCCAAGCCAACAGCCCGCGGCCGGCGGCGCTGCTGCCCGCGGGCGCGGCGGGCGCGCGCCTTCTCCGCCAGCTGCAGCCTTCTCCTTGTGCGATGGTGCTGGCGTTGGCGCGTGGCGCCAGCCGCCGCCTGCTGGCGCGCGCGCCGCTGCGCTTCGACAGCGCGCTGCTGCTGGCGCAGTGGCGTGTTGGTGGGCGGGGCGTGGAGGTGCGGCTGGCCGAGGCGTGGCGCGCGGGCGCAGGCCGGCCGCTGGAGCTGCGGCCGCTGGGCGCGTGGTGGCCGGGCGGGGGCGGGGGCGTGCGCCCGCCGCCTGCGCCGCCCTCGCGCCGCCTGCGCTCTAGGGCAGACCTCAGGGGCGTCACCTTCAGGGCCGTCTCTGGATACGTAAGTGAATTATACATGTAAACTAATTACTAATAATATGTGCTCTATCCTGGACGAATGATCTACTCGCAAATTGTTCTAGTTTCGATTTTCAAGAATTGGAACTTTATCTCAACTTCGCTTTGCTGCCGATTTATTTGAAGAGATTTGGTGTGTCATAGAGGAATATCACAACCTCACGTAAGTTATATCGTAGACCGCTAGTACGCATAAAAGCCTCGGCGCTCCGAACAGCTTCTTGTTCCGCTACTGACCGCTGGCGCGCTGCTAGCCTCTAAGTCGAAAAGTTCTGTGTTTGTAATTCGGATCTCCGTATATTTGAATGCAAGTATTTAGGCCTCTCCATCACTGATACAAAATGTTCACAAACGATGTCAATGATAGTTTCTAAATGTACTGCGCTCTCGTCACTCGCAAGGAAACTCCTTTGCAAAGATCATTTAATAAATTTTTGTTTATATATAGTTTATTTGTTTATGTTAAATGCTACATATTTTAGCTTCATATACTCGAACTGATCACTCTTGAATTTCTCCGACTGTTAGATTTTTAATGTTGTTTTGTATGATGTGCAATTGCACCAATTACTAAGGTTAATGTTGATTGTTAAGTTCAAAGTCAGATATAGGATATTTCTCTTTTCTGCTTTTTACATTGTTTAGTAGATTTATACAAGGGTTGTATCAAATTATGACAGTCGATGCTTACAGTAAGGAATAGAGATGAATAATAAAAGAAGGGGTATAAATAAGAGCAATCTAAAGGAAAATGCAAGCAATGTAGTTGATAAGGTGCAAAGGCTGGAAACATCATCCTTTGAAAGATTTATCTTAAAGAAGAATAAAAAGAAGGATTTATATGAAACAGGGAAGGTGAATAACATGGTTAGAGGAAAGGAGGGTAAAGATAGTGATAAAGTAAATAAACGTAATGAAGTCATGATAGAGAATACAAGGATGAAAGGTTTGCAGGACTTGAAGTTGTCGGAGAAAATAATTTGAGAGAAATCGAGAGATTTTAAAGAATGAAATAGATGAAAAACTGAAGGAAATCAGAGAAGGATTGACAGAAATGCAAGCAGGGATGAGAAAGTTGCAGAAAATGGATAATAAGGTTAAAAAACTAGAGGAAAGAAATATATAATTTGAAAAAAAATTGGAACAGAACAGAGAGTGGAGAAAGATAGATTTAAGGAGAAGATGATTCATTTATGAGGAAGGAAAATTGAATAATTAGGGAAAGAATGAGAAGGAATAATATTATGATTAAAGGTCTAAAAAAGGGCAAATATGAAAAAGAGGGAAGGGAAATGGATAGAAGATAAATTAGGAGTTAAAGAAGTAGTGAGAGATGATATGAAAATATTTGGAAAAGGTCGTTATCATAGTCTTAAAGTTGAATAATTTTGATGAAAAGAAAGAAATTTTGAGAATTAAAGGAATATTGAAGGGAACGGAGGTATGGGCTGATCTAACAATAGAGGAAAGAAAAATGAGTTGGATGATTAACAAGTTTGCTGGAGAAGAAAGATGTAAAGGGAATAAAGTTAGGATTGGCCCTTATGATATTTGGATATACGTAAGATATAGATGGGATAGATGAGAATAGGACAGTGGAACTGAAGCAAGGACAAAAATACGAGGGGAGATGAAAATGGGGAGAGGAGGTGAGGTGTGGTAAGAAATAGTAAAGATCACTCCCAATAAAGTGGATAAAAGTAGAGTAAAAAGGGATATTAAAACTGGATTTTGGAATGTTGCAGGATTAAGAAATACAAGGCAAGGAATTTTGGGATGCGACAAATGATGGGATTTGGTTGGATTTGTTGAAACTTGGAATGAGGAATAGGAGAGTGAGAAATGTTTAGAATGGTTGCCAAAATCTTTTAATTGGAAGATGCAGTTTGCTAGTACGGAATGAAAGAAAGAAAGGAAACTGATAAGGATATGATGGGTGAAATGGACAGATGGATTAGTTCAAATGGTAATTTATGGGTGATTTGTACTATTTTTTAAAAAATTTATTTACTTAATTTTGAAAATTTACATAGTTCAGTAATTAATTACTTCTTTGTATGCATTTTGTTGGCTTATAACTATTCTTATTCTAACTTATTTACTAAACTAACTACTATTTGATGAAGGGGACTCATAGAGCATCAACTATTTTATCTACTGTGTGGACAAAATATTTAAGAATGATTCAAATGGGAATTTGTTTTTAATACGTGTTGGGAAATAATTGACGAAATTGAGTCCAAGGTATTTGATAGTTTCGTTTTGTGGGACCCATGGGATTATGTTATTATTTATATGGAGTGGGGCGGGGGTGGAGAATGGCTTGAGTGAGAAGATTTTTGTTGATGATTTGGTCGGGTTAAGTTCTATTTTTCATTTAATGGACCATTCTTCTATTTTATTTAAATGCTGTTGGATTTTGTTTTTGATGAGGTTTGTTGAGTAGCTGGACTTGTAGATTACTGTATCATCTGTGAATTGTGCTGTGTGTGTCTGATGTAGTGGGTATGTCTGCTGTATAAAGGTTGAAAGAGTAGGCGATCAGGGTGATCCTTGAGGCAGTCCTGCTATTATTTTACGCGGGTTAGAGATGTGGTTTTCAACCGTTACCGTGTAAGTTCTGTCTGTGATGAAGTTTTTATGACTTTTATTAGATAGTTGGGTGTCCCTATATTGGAGTTTGTACATCAATTCTGGTTGCCATACTCTGTCAAACGCTTTTGATATGTCAATGAATGTAGCTAATGTGTGTTTTTTTCTTGGAAGGATGTGTGAGTGTGTTCCGAAAGTCTGAGCAACTGATGTGAAGTAGATACGTTGCTGGTGAATCCAAACTGGTACATGGGTATTGATTTGGTTTTATTCAGATGGACATTTAGTCTTTTGAGTATTACTTTTTCAAAATATTTCAAAATGATGGGAGAAGGCTAATTGGTCTATAGTTTTTGACAATACTTTGATTTTTGTTTGGCTTTGTTATGGGAATGATATTGGAAGCTTTCCAGATTATTGGGTAGTAACTTGTTCAGAGTATAGAATTATATAAGGTAACGACGGCTAACATTACCATGGGTCAAACATTGCCACAACTTCAAAAAATGTAAGTAACACAGTCTGTATCGTAAAGCTATGGCTGAGTGCCCATAGTTAGCTGCATCTCTTAGGAACATCCTATACAGTCGTTTGTTGCGTTGGGTTAGAGTTTCAACCCAAAATGTCCGTAAATATGTATGGTGTATTGTGATCAAGCGAAATCTCGTAATCGAAACTTCGTTAATTTTTGATTAATTGAATTGAAATAAACGACATAGATAAGTAAATATGTCATGTTCTAGGCATGCTATGTCGTGACTTAATAAGTATTCATTATAAACAAGAAAAAATGTAATAATAGCATTTACTACTTTCAGAGTAATAGTGCCATACTGGTCATCTTGCCCCTACACGTATATCCTTTGAGAAGAAATTCTTACTTTGACTTAATTGACATTGTATGAGTTTATATATATTTTCTAAAGCATATGACTTATAAATTGTAAACATTAATTATATTTGATACAAAATTCCTTTGTTATTGTCGCCATACTTGCACTGTAACTTTGCCACGTAAACAAATAGAAAATCCAATATGTAAGGTTTGCAAACGTATGATGAAGTTAAAATGCACTATGCAGTGTGTATTATTATTTGTATTGAGGGATTGGATTAGATTGTTATATTTTGAATGATTGTAGTCAGTTATTGCTTTTTTAGTTATTACATCTAGCAAATTAAATTCTTTTTTTAATTGTGGTATTCTGGTGATAAAACACAACAAACTTGCCAATAAAGACACCAAATTAATAATTTGTATATATTAGAGCTTATAATTTAAAATAAAATGCATTTTAAATCAGTAAAATCTAAAGTAAATATTGTGCATTTTAAATAAAGATTACAATATGAACCCATTGCAGTCCCATTTTTAAACTTGCACCACCTGTTTGGAAACATATAAGGATTATTTTAGAATTTTTTCAATTTTTTTGAAGATGAGCATTTTGAAAAAACTCAAAATCAAAATTTTAAATTCAAATTTGAAAACCTTTTTGAACGCAACCCCCTATTGAGTTGTATATAATATAAAAGGCAATAAAGAAAGCTAAAAAATGACACCTGTTTCAGCTCTCTATCTTAATTTGGTAAGGTTCTACATCAATTTAAAACTTTTCGGGAACTCAATTTTGTAAAATTTTACATACCTGTATTTCACAAACGGGTGGAAATATTTTACTCAAAATTTGTACTTTTTTATTCTTTATTCATACTACCTATGTATCAAATTTCATCTGAATCTGAGATGGTGATGTAAAATAACTGTGTTGATTTAATATGGAATGATCTACTAGTTTTCAGAGAAAACGGGTGAGTTCTCGAGAAACTTTGTAGAAAATTATTTAAAGCCCATGCACTAGTAAATATACTAATGTAAAAAAATAGCCGCTAATGTAAATATTAATGACGTGAGATACAAGTTAAAAAAATTCATTTTTGTAATTTTTGAAAAAACAAAAAATAGAGCAATATGGCATTTATTTCATCTCATATAGTACATTTAGTACTATCCCTACCAAAAGTTTAAAGAAAAAAGCTTGAGTCGTTTTGAGAAAATCATGTTTTTATAATTTTGTAAAATTGCACATATTGCACACATTGCACGCAATATTGTGTAAAAACTACTACAATTTTCAAAAAATGTACATGACCTTAATGAAAGAACTTGCTTTGGAGAATAAATTTTATTTGGAGGAAAAATCTCTGTCTGTAATTTTATAGATGGAGGAAGACGCCGACAAAAATTCAAACTTGCAATTTTCAAAAATTCAGAGATTTCAACCGACATGAGACGTACGCGATTCTCTTAAATGACTTAAATAAACTATCCAACAACAAAATTTAGTCAAAATTGTTGGCGTCATTTTTTTTGAAAATTTTGAAAATATTCCAGGGTCTTTATATAAAGTACCCTCCAAAATTAAAATATCGGTTTTAAATTCAAGGGGCCGCGAGCTCATTCAGATCGATCGGGGAGTATCAATTTTGGAGAAAATCGGCTGAAGGGTTTAGTCGCTAGTGTTGTTCAGACAGACAGACCTTCTGCTTTCAATTGTTTTTTTCGGTATCAAGGATCCACAAAATAAGGATTCAAGCTGCACCACGTGTTAGGATTTTTTTTGTTAATTTGGCAACTGGATTTTTCCACTTTTGCGTTACCAGGGCCCTGCAATACGTTTTTCTGCTGAAAATCCGCCGTTATTTCGCGCAGCATTACATAACTTTAGGTACGTACGTATAGTATACGGGGAAGTAAAAATGATCGCAGGTATGTGGGAGCAGCATCCCAGAGTGCGACTTCCGTTCGCACGTTCGAAATAATATTGTTTCATTTCCGATATGGAACCTTTCCATTGTTACACTTTCCATAATGGAAAGAGATAGGTGGGCTCTTCTGACACATCGATTTTTACTCGTTCTGCGTAGCACCAGTTTGCGTCACGAACCACTTGACCACAACACGTCCACTTCGTTTGAAAAATCAGACCCGACATTGGCCGCTTTGTTGCGTGGAGGGCGAGAAGTGTTGAGGACTATTTTGAAAGTGACATGAAGTGACAATTTTCATCGGTGACCGACCAAAAATAACACGATGAAGGTGTAATTGAAATAAAATATCCAATATTGAAAAAACGCTTATCTGTTTCTGTTTCAATGACTTGTAACTAATTTTATGATTTAAAATTCCCGTTCATATTTTGCCCCAAACTGGTGCCTGAAGCTCATTGGCTGAAGACGGACACAATGCGAAGTCATGCAGACCACACATTTTTGGCCACCATGGATATTCCGTTTGAGTTTCGTACACAATCGATGTAACATCTATTATATTTGGAGTCCATCGTACGTCGTGATTGAACATGTTTGGTAAAAAAAAAAGATTTTTTCAATCACATTTTAGCGCGAATTTCAAATTTTAAACCAGATACAAAATGGCATGTAAGTTTGATGAAAGGATTTGAAGAGGGAGGGTTAATGAATTATTAAAGCAAGTTTGTTGGGAAATTTATAAAAACATAGCAACTGAAAAATGTAAAAGGGAATTTTTTCGGAATACTAAAGGTTATTCGTTGGAAGAGGTGTCAAGGTTAAGAGGAGAAGGGATAGACTTAAGTAAAGAATTGATTTAAGGAGATAAAGATCAGTTATTGCAGGAAGATTACGGAAAAATAAGGAATTCAAATTTTAATAAAATTATTCAGATGGATGATGTTCCCAGCTACTTAAAAGGTAAGTATAAGTAAAGCGACAGACGTAGGATAGCAACATATAGGTTACGCAAAGAATTGAGAGCGAGTAAATATTCGCTAAATAGTGAAGGAAAAATGTAGAATCTATAAAATGGAACATTGGGAACATATTTTCGAGAGATGTATGATTTTTAGGGAAGGAAGAATGTGGACTAGTTTTAATATTCACGATAAGGTGAGGTGGTTATTAGAGGACAAAGGTGAAAGATCAGTTTAATTGACAAATACAGGAAAGGGCTTAGTATGTAGGGTATTATAATATTCGTAGCATTAGTGTGTATTGTGTATACTATGTATGTGTATTTTGCTGTGTTGTTGTATGTATGTGTATATATTGTATATGTATTGTTATGTAAATGTATGTGTACATTCAACTATTGTTTTTTAGAAAGTTGTAAAATATAAAATTTATTCAATACTTTCGTACAATTGACAGAACGTTATGGATATCTCGTAATTACACCCAATTCGGCATTAAAATGTCTAATGGCAGTTGGGGTGATGTCATTGGGACATTGGTGGATGGAGTCAGCGATGTTGGAATAGGAGACATATCATTTACTAGACTTCGGAAGGAAGTAGTGGACTTCGTAGATCCTGTCTTGAACCCCAGGTAAGATTTCAAAACATATAAAAATTATTATTATTATTATTATTATAGTAGTAAAATAAATCATAAGCTTCACAATAACAAATCATGCCCAACTCATGAAGAATGATTGCGATAATGATCTTCTCTATCTTCACCTGCTATCTGGAGGAGAATTCTATTGGCCGGCTACTCTGTTCGGCAGTTTCCATGGTTTCTGCTCTCAGTACTATACGTAGTATGTTACGTAGTAGTACGTTAAATACGGGACACGGATGGAGGGCAATCTACCCCTTTCTCATCCTTGTTGCATCCTTGTGGGCATTCTTACATACATTGCACTAACAGCAGGAGCGTGGAACTTGCCTTGGCTGGGGCTGCCCCACTGGATGACACACCTGGAGGAGAGAAATAATGACAGCGAAGTGTAGGTTACCCCCGGATCACATAACCACGCGGTAGAACACCAAAACAGCCCCTGATGAATGATTGACCGATGAATCCGGGCACATTAATTGCCAATGCCATTAATGTCATAAGTGTAGTGCATGCAGTTATTGCGGGAGGTGGCAGTGATCTCCCCTCGTTCGATGGTGAGATTCGGGCCGACATACACGTCGGCTAGTGGGGGTTTCCATAACCAGGTATCTCCCACAAGCGGAACGGGAGAAATGAAACAGGATATAAACTGATGTCATTGCAGTGCCTCTGCCGGAGGTCCTAGGATTGAGCCCCGACTGTGGCAAGATTTTTGGACACTAGCTAGATAGCTACGTTGAATTCAGTCGCTGTCTGGAGAATTCTAGCGTTTAGTTGCTCTGATCGGTAGTTTTCCGTGATTTTTCCAATCAATACTAGGCGAATTCTGCAACAGTACCCTAACAAACGTGCCACGGACAGCGCAATCTTTCCTTTCTCTTCCTTGCCCTATTTTCACCTCTTGCGTATGCACACTCACGTGCACTCCACTTCCACACATGCCGGGATACCGGTCGGGACCTCAGAGCTTGTCCCGGTTGGGGTGGTGGACCGCTGGTGGGAGATACCTGAATGGGAAAAACCGATAGGTAGGTCGGCGCCGGATCTCACCTACCAGCGGGGGAAGATCACCGCAATTTCCCGAGAGAAAACCATGTACTACACTTACGTGACTAATGCCATTGGTAGCTGACGCGCCTGGAACCACTAATCAATCAATCAAAATCCTCATATATCAGCCGGAACATGCTGGAAGCTCCCGACAGGTTTTCCGGCGCGTGTGGCAGTGTAGTGCATGTTATTGTGGGTGTAAGGAATGAGTGAAGATAGGACAAGGGAGAGGAAGGAAAGATTGCGCACGGTCCGTGGCCCGTTTCACAGAGTACTGCTCGGACATGGGAGAAATCACGAAAAACTGCCGGTCAGAGCCGCCAACCTCTAGAATTCTCTTCTAGACAGCGACTGAAGACGACCTAGCTATGTAGCTAGTGACGAAAATTCTGACAGCGTCGGGACTCCCGGTCAGAGACACTAGAGTGACGTCAATTGATTCCCTGAGACAACTTTGCGAGTCCGCTGTGGGACAACACATCACCTGATGAAACGTGAGTGTATGACTTTTACTGAATGATACGCGAAAAGGCCATAAATGCCCAATGAGCCCTAGCCAATGAGCGGGCGGCGTGGCTTCGCTGCGCAGGATCGGCGTGTACGTGCGGCGGCGCGGGCGGGCGCCGCTGCGCTGGGCCAGCTTCCTGGCGCCGTTCCGCCCGCGCCTCTGGGAGGTGGCGACGGGCGCCGCGACGCTGCTGGCGCTGGCCCTCGCTTCCGTGCTGCGCGCCGCACCGCCCGCGCCCGCGCCCGCTCGCCGGGTGTCGCCCCGCGACGCCTGGCTGTTCGTGGCGGCGGCCTTCTGCCAGCAGGGTAAGTCCACGCCCGCGTTCATGAGACAAACACGGTCGGCGAGCACTCGTGCCGCCGCCGCCGCCTTGTGCCAAGCGGGTAGCCTCCTTTTACACAGTATCTGCATTTTCAAAGATATGTTTATGCTTAGGTAAGCCAGACGGAGCGTGCATGGTCTAGGTTGGTGTTGTGTGTTTGCGGGCGCACATTGTATGTTGGTGCTGGGAACTAATGGCTCACTGGAGTGAAACTTGTTTTAAGCAGTTCAATTATGAAAGATTTATGTTCTCTTAGGTCAGCCAGCGACGTGTGTGTCGTCTGTGTTTGCTTGCACTTGGTTATGTTGCTGAAGTAATGTTGGGGAGTAATGAAATTTGTTTTATGTTGGATTGAATATTGAATATTGTTTGTTCTTAGGTCAGCCCGCGCCGCGTGCTTGGTCTGGGCGCGTGCTCTGTGTGTGCGCGCACTTGGTGGCGCTGGTGCTGGCGGCTGCGCACTCCGGAGCCCTCATCTCCGCGCTCTCGGCGGGAGGAGAACGTTTTCCATTTCATTCGTTGCTAGAAGCTCTGGACGACCCCAGAACTCAGTTCTTTGTGTCCCACAACGCTGGCTCGTGGGATTTTTTTTGGGTAAGTTAAAGACTATCGCGTGAGTGTTCATTGTAAATCCCCAACGAATGCAGTTAAGGGAGAGAGGTTCGATTTCCGATTTTCAACTGTAGAGAATTTTCTACTGCAAGTGAAATGCTGGGTCGGAGAGATTTATTTATTTATTTATTTATTTATTTATTTATTTATTTATTTATTTATTTTATTTATTTTATTTATTTTATTTATTTTATTTATTTATTTATTTATTTTATTTGTTTTATTTATTTTTATTTATTTATTTATTTTATTTATTTATATTTATTTATTTATTTATTTATTGTTTTTCGATCGCATCAATTGATTGGAAGCTTTGTGCCTAGTATTTCGTGCAGTGGACTTTGTTCCACCTATGCTGGATCGTGAAAATGAAGCCCCGACCTACACGTTGGGTTGGGGGTTCCCCCCTTGAGGTGCATCCTTCCAGCGAGCCATCGCTTCAGTCGGAACTATCTCTGTGCGCCCGATGTCTGATCTACGTCAAATGTGGTAGTGTAGTGCACCTACCAGACCTACCAGGTGTATGCATAAGTCTTTTCCGGTTTCACTAAGAGATTGCACCATCAATCAATATCCGTCGTATCAATTTGGCACTCTGGCAGTTTATTCGTCTGACATAACCTATCATCGCATAGAGGTTGAACACTAGCATCTATGTCGTGTCATTCAATGATCATGTGGACGTCTGTGCCTGTGTAAAAAACCGTTTGCGGCACGCATTGGTTTTCTTATTTAATCAAAAGAAAAAGACTGTGTAAAGTCATAGTTTGCTGGGAGAAACATACGGAGAACACCTTCTGTCAATGAGAACACGTCTGACATTTCGAGAAATTAAACGAGGTGATTTCAATTTGAAAGATAGTGCTCATTCTGGTAGATCACGAAAATGCGAAGACGAGCAATTGCTGTAGTTACTGGACAAGGAATCAACTCAAACTCAACAGCAATTGGCAAAAGCATTAAATATGTCACAAGAAACAATCAGCCGACTGGTAAATAGGTCCCAAACGATTTGAACGAACGGCAAATGCATGACAATGAGCTGTCTTACAGCAAAACCAGTGAAAGACACCATGAAATCACTGGGACGAGACATCCTTTCGAACCCGCCGTACTCCTCTGGCCTGGCGCCACCTGTCTAGCACGTCTTCGCATCGTGCGAATCGCTTTGCATTTGTGAAGGTGTTCACATGCACATTGCGCCGGTTAGGTCAAAAGACGTTACATCTGTGATAATTGTAATTGAAAATCTCTGTTGTACAGTATAATGCAGTTTGTTCCATTGTTCTCACATTTCAAGCAAATAGAACATATCAGTTTGAAATTTGGGGCAATTATTTATCAATAATTGCCAATTATCGATAGTATTCGAAATTTTCTAAATAAAAAATAATGCACTTTCGTCAAAATAAGGTATTTAAGCCCTATAAGTTGTATTATGCACATGGCGTCTGATCAGTGATTACAGTATTAGTATACCTTTCCGTTGTGCAACATTTCACAATAAATTCTTTCTTTGCAAAGTTGCAAGCAACGGAAAACAAAAGGGTATTCCATGTTTGTACCTCTGCCTCTAATATTTAACAGCTGTAATTGACCACAATTTGATATTGTGTTCGCCTTTCTCGCAAGGAGTGTCCAACGGCGTGTGTGTGGTTTGTGTGGTGCCCCCAGACCACTCGCCACCCTGAGTGGCGCCGGGTGGGGAGCAGGCTGCGCTTGCTGGAGGTGAGCGAGCCGCCCTGGAACGACAGCTCCCTTGTGGGGCAGCTCTGCTCCGACGACCACGCCTTGCTGGTGGAAGGCTCCGACTACTGGACGCTCTTGGGCAGGATTCTCCCGTGCGAACTCGTGGAACTGCCGTTTTTGCATCTAAGAAATGACGTCTCCATCATTCTTACCAAGAACAATGTCTACACTGGCATTTTTAGTTACTTGTAAGTACGTACACGATTAATCATACGAGAAACACATACTCAAAGACAGCTACCTGTCCGACAACATACTAGACAGCAACTGGTGTCACTTTATCCACTGTGGACAGCCTGAAAGGCAGTTAATGAGACAGCGAGCTTTCTTGACCCACAATAAAGAAGACACTATATTTCAAAATCAATAAGCTGTCACTGCACAGAAAACAGGCGCCTTACATAATCTTATGCGCTTTCATAATGATTCGCTCTTCATAGTGTTTTGTTGTTTGAGTGATCTCTAATATGTTCCAGAGACAATAATACTGTGCATTCTTAACATGTTTTATCTTTCGCGTGGCCCCCTATTATTATTTATGGCGCACTGTGCACTGTCGCACTGTGCCTAGACTCCAACTCGCTGTCTCCCCGACCCCTTTCAAGACAGTCAAGATGAAAGCGAGTGTCTAGTAGACTGTCAACCAGAAGGCTCGTTTCATGTAATCAGGGCATTGAAGAAAATCAATGAAAGAAAACTGAAGAGTTTTAAAATTATATTTTCAACCTTGCTTCAATTGTACACAAACGAATACAACACATAGGAAAATATGCATTTATGCCTGTTTACACTTTAGGTTTGTGATGGCACTTCTAGTTGGGTGGTCGTTTCTTGTTTTCCTCGCCAGTTGGGGCCGGCTCCTCTTCCTGGTGTGACTTGCCAGGTACCCCCAGGTTCTATCATCTGATGTGGCTAGCGGCCCCTTAAACTCATTGAGTTCTTGTAATGTCTTCTATTCAAAGCCTCTTGATCCCTATCAGCGAGAACCGAAATCAGCGGAATTGTAGAACACCTAGCCGCTTCTACATAGATCCAGCTACATGCCGGAGGTTCGTATTAAACGCTAATTGGCGGCACCAGCCTACCCTGTTGCCGAAGGGAAGGCAGACACATCATTATTCGTCTAACTGTATCCAGGACATGTCGTAAATTCCTGCTCCTACGGCACCCAGCCCAGGAAAGATAGATTAAAAAAATATAGATTTATAAAGGTTATGCATGATAGTTGGGGAACACCACATTCTAGAAGATAAGGCTGCGCATCCTTCCCCAAGTGGGATTGGAAACCACACTTCTGCTGTATCTGTCTGACACAGCACAGCCATCTATCACGGTTTCTGGAAATTGTTTCCAAAAGTTATCCAAAAATCAAAGTTGATCCGCAAAACTAACTTTAAAAAATTGTTTTGTTTTCTATTTTTAATGCATATCCTTTATGTTCTCCAATAATTAATTTTTGAATGCCCCTTTAAGAGTTAGAGTATCAAGTGTTCGGATGGACCAAAGAACGCTAAAACAACAGCGCGATAGCAATTCGAACAGAAGGGTTCAAATACAACTTGAGCATGAATGTTTACGTAAGAACATTGGCCTATGGGTCTTTGCGACCATATGATCTATTCAGCTGATAACGCACCTAGATGTGTGAGAACTTGGGGCCACGCTTATAAAGTATAGCGACAATGCTCTGATTGTGAGAGCCGCTGATCCCATCAGACGATGGCAGGTAAGGACCTGATAGATTGAATGGTGGCCGCACTAGGGAGACGAGCCGGTGTAGAGAATATGGTCAACGACCGCAAAAATAAAAGTTCTTGAATTGATTAGTTTGTGCTTCTCGGTGCATCAACTGCTAGTCCAGCACGTGTAGTACATATTTCTCCCAGGAGGTGGTGGTGTCTTCCCCGCTGAATGGTGAGTTCTGGCGATTCTACACGATTTTCCCCAACAAGTATCTCCCAGCAATGGGGCACTGCCCCAGCTGGTACAATCTCTAATCTCACTAATGGTCGCGCACGTATATGTGAGAGTGTGTAAGTAAGGAGTGAGAATAGGACTAGGAAGAGTAGGGAAAGATAGTGCGTGGTACGTGGCCTTTTTGTTAGAGAACTGATCGGAGAAACCACGGAAAAGTACCGATCAAGAGCAGTCGGCCGCTAAAATGATCCTCCTAACAGCGGCTGAATGCCACCGTCGGGAGTAGATGAGTGGTCAGTTGATGCCCTGGGCCTGCCAAAGAAGCCTCCCTTCAGTGCGTGTGGGTGCGCGCGTGTGCGCAGCGGCTGAATGTCACCGTCTGGAATGGAAGCCTAGGTCAGTTGATGCCTGAGCCTACCTAGAGTGCGTGTGGGTGCGCGCGTGTGCGTAGCGGCTGAATGTCACCGTCTGGAATGGAAGCCTAGGTCAGTTGATGCCTGAGCCTTCCTAGAGTGCGTGTGGGTGCGCGCGTGTGCGCAGCGGCTGAATGTGACCGTCTGGAATGGAAGCCTAGGTCAGTTGATGCCTGAGCCTTCCTAGAGTGCGTGTGGGTGCGCGCGTGTGCGCAGCGGCTTAATGTGACCGTCTGGAATGGAAGCCTAGGTCAGTTGATGCCTGAGCCTTCCTAGAGTGCGTGTGGGTGCGCGCGTGTGCGCAGCGGCTGAATGTGACCGTCTGGAATGGAAGCCTAGGTCAGTTGATGCCTGAGCCTACCTAGAGTGCGTGTGGGTGCGCGCGTGTGCGCAGCGGCTGAATGTCACCGTCTGGAATGGAAGCCTAGGTCAGTTGATTCCTGAGCCTTCCTAGAGTGCGTGTGGGTGCGCGCGTGTGAGCAGCGGCTGAATGTCACCGTCTGGAATGGAAGCCTAGGACAGTTGATGCCTGAGCCTTCCTAGAGTGCGTGTGGGTGCGCGTGTGTGCGCAGCGGCTGAATGTCACCGTCTGGAATGGAAGCCTAGGTCAGTTGATGCCTGAGCCTTCCTAGAGTGCGTGTGGGTGCGCGCGTGTGCGCAGCGGCTGAATGTCACCGTCTGGAATGGAAGCCTAGGTCAGTTGATGCCTGAGCCTACCTAGAGTGCGTGTGGGTGCGCGCGTGTGCGCAGCGGCTGAATGTCACCGTCTGGAATGGAAGCCTAGGTCAGTTGATGCCTGAGCCTCCCTAGAGTGCGTGTGGGTGCGCGCGTGTGAGCAGCGGCTGAATGTCACCGTCTGGAATGGAAGCCTAGGTCAGTTGATGCCTGAGCCTTCCTAGAGTGCGTGTGGGTGCGCGCGTGTGAGCAGCGGCTGAATGTCACCGTCTGGAATGGAAGCCTAGGTCAGTTGATGCCTGAGCCTACCTAGAGTGCGTGTGGGTGCGCGCGTGTGCGTAGCGGCTGAATGTCACCGTCTGGAATGGAAGCCTAGGTCAGTTGATTCTTGAGCCTTCCTAGAGTGCGTGTGGGTGCGCGCGTGTGCGCAGCGGCTGAATGTCACCGTCTGGAATGGAAGCCTAGGTCAGTTGATGCCTGAGCCTTCCTAGAGTGCGTGTGGGTGCGCGCGTGTGCGCAGCGGCTGAATGTCACCGTCTGGAATGGAAGCCTAGGTCAGTTGATGCCTGAGCCTTCCTAGAGTGCGTGTGGGTGCGCGCGTGTGCGCAGCGGCTGAATGTCACCGTCTGGAATGGAAGCCTAGGTCAGTTGATGCCTGAGCCTTCCTAGAGTGCGTGTGGGTGCGCGCGGATGCGCAGCGGCTGAATGTCACCGTCTGGAATGGAAGCCTAGGTCAGTTGATGCCTGAGCCTTCCTAGAGTGCGTGTGGGTGCGCGCGTGTTTGCGCAGCGTGCGGCGCCTGCGGCGCGTGGGTGTGATGGAGCGGCAGGTGCGCCGCCTGTGGCCGCGCGCGGCGCCGCCGCCCCCGGGCCAGCTGCCGCAGCCGGCGGTGCGTCTCGGCGACCTGGCGCCGCTTTTCGCTGTGCTGGCGGCCGGCGCCTTGCTCTCTCTGCTGCTGCTCGCTGCCGAGCGAGCCCGCCCCGGCGCGCATCGCTACCGTTAACCCTTTGAGGCCCACTGTAGCCATATGTCTACATCGTTTTCTTGGTCTGTTTATATCGCTGGAATATCATTTGCATTACTGTGACTTATTCGAATCATTTAACAAATAAATCTTGAGTTATATGTTTGTTCTGTGAATTTCTGGAGTCGTTTTTTCTTTGGTGCGCATTCAAATATTAATAATAATACTGGAGAGTCTGATTATTTTCAAAATTTCTCAGTGATGGTGAATTTCTGAGATACATGTATTTTCCGTTTTGAAGATTATGGTTTGTTTACTGTACAGATTACCACAATACATGGATTTATGTAAAATCTTGTGAGATATTTGAAAGAGAAAAGTGTTGTTGCCATATGGCTATAACGGGCAAGTAGAGCATACATAATCTACAAATGGATGTTCATTCATATCTGTCGTAACTGCGTTTTTGTAATGATATAAACTTAATTTGAAGTAATGATTTTTTATTATAATAGAGGCTTGAATCAACGTAAAGATGACAAATAAATGCAATTAACTTTTTCTCTCTGATGTAGCAACGAGTATGACATCAGTGATATGTTCTCATGTCAAGATAATACGGCTGTTGTTATTAGATAAGTATTGTTGAATTCTGAACAGATACCGAATGAAAATAATGACAATCTGGAAATGAACAATAACGAATTACATAATCAAGGGAAACAGTGTGTTAAAAATATTGAAAAGGTTGGCCTACATCATGTTATAGGTCAGAACTAATATAAATAAATTCAAAAGTTTACCATCTATTTTTGACTTGATGAAAGACAACGTGAAAATACGGAAATGCAATTTTGTCTGAAAGAAATAAATGACGTTTATTGGTAAAGAGAATAACACCTTCAAAGGCAACGGAAGCTGTTCTTTGTTACTGTAATAATTAGTAACTTGAAGTAAACATTGTCAGGTGACTTTTCAAGGTGTGGATGGTGAAAATGTTGTGTGAGGTTATTTATTACAAACCCAAAAACTGATTTTTTTAGTTGTCTTAGAAAAACGGCAGTTTTTACTGAATTTATTTCTCGGAAAATATGATGTATTAAGTTCCCTACGTGCTGACTGTAGCCATATGGCAACATTTTATAAAAATATTGTGCGCAAAATGTGAAAAACTTGTTTTTAAGTCTTCTGGTGTTTCCCTTTATCAATTTTATGCCATAAATATTTTGTTTCTTTACAATGAATAATATGGGATTGAAAGGGCTAATCAACTAGTGGTTACATAACAGCACGTACGTTCTTGTTTTATTTCTAAGTGCTCCGTTCCATTATTTGTATTTAGCCATTAAATGTTCCGTAAAGGGGAATTGGCCTCGGCTCCGTAAGATCCCGCGGTTCCTAGTCGCTCACCCTACCAGGAACCCGCGATTTCTCAAATTCGCTTAACCCTCGCGATTTCACGAAATTAGCGAATTCGGTTAGTGACGCCGGTTTTTCGGTCGTGGCCTTTCAGTAGAACCATCCCAGCATTCACTTGGATGACCGATGGAAATCACGAAAAACCAGGTCAGGATAGCCGGCACGGGAACTGAAACCGGGCCTCCTGAATGCGAAGTCAGCGCGCTATGCACTGTGCCACTTCGTTCGGTCCGTTACAATATATATATTATTTAAACATTCAAAAGTTTTTCAACCAACAAAAATTATTTTCCGTTTCTACGAGGTCCCTTGACACTTTCCGCATGAAGAGTTTCAGGGACCCTATGTCTGTCTGTACTTGGCCAGGGCCTTCCAGTAGCGTCCCGGCCTCCCAGCCAGGAGTAAGGGATACATGTGGTTAGCACTAAGACAACTCCTCGCCATTTCCTGCTCATCTCAACCTGAGAAGTGAGTTTACTCATCGTCACGCCGCAACATCTACTGAGACATTGCAAGGAAAACTCACGCAATAACCTTTCCCTACCGGAGTCGAACCCAGGGTCGCGTCATGGAAAGCGAGAACGCTCACCAATGAGCCAAACCGCGAGGATGGCAGTCTACCAGCCATAGAAAAAACATTAACACACCGTTGGTATCGGCGTGTCGATGCCCAAGGGTCATATTTTCAAGAATTTTAGTTCGCTATACAAAAATGTTAAATAATTTTTTAAGAATTTTTTCAAATGATAGCTATTTGTGAGATGTAAATTGTCATATTATAATAATACATAACCATAAACAATATCGCAAGAAAGTATGTGCTGTTGTAGCACCACTAGTTTTATTACGAGAGCCGGACAATAATCGTCGATTTCCAGCGCACGAATACAATAATACTTTCTCTTCTTACAAAGTAAGACAAGAATGTTAAAAACACTATTAAATAGTTTTAAATTCTTATTATCTCTGCAAGAAATTCTTTTATTTTAGTGTATCCAAAATATTTTTCAGCATTTATTTATTTATATATTTATTTACGTCAAAAACAGTTTAAAACTGTGTGTGACGATTTTCTTATTTGGCTTCCTTTTGAATTGTATTAGAAGAGAGTACATAGTAAAGAGTACACAGAAATTTAATATAAATATTTTAAAGGAATAGCTACCAAATTGTAGGAGGAATTACACTTATTTTCAAATAATCGAATGAAGAAAATATGACATAAGAAATGATTAATTAATGGAACTTAATGTTGTTCAAAGCTAATATTTGGTATTGGAAGCCAGTGAATTATTTTTTAAAATTCAACTGTCTATTTTAGTAAGTGGAAAAACTCAATCAATATTTGACGTAACTTTGCGCAACAAACCAACTCCATTATTTGCTAAGAATATACACATTTAGAAACGATATTTGGATACGTTTTAGTGTAATTGCTATTGATCCGAACGATATTGATTGTGATTCTACGAAGCATGAATTATATTGAATATAAAAATGTTTATGTTAATTATATTGAATATAAAAATGTTTATGTACTGTTCAAAGAACGTTAAAATGTGATAACTAATTCAAAAATATTAATAATATTTGACTGGCAGTTTGACGTTTATGGTCCAAAATCAAATAAAATATGCCTCAAATTGTAACTTATAAAGTAAATAAATGATATCATATTTAAAAAATAAAGAAGATTGAAATCTATATTACCATGAACATTATTTTTGAAAGATTACCAAGTTTTATCTAACATTAGTTTGCTTCACTATTAATTCATTATAATAATTTTCAAGAAATGATTCTAAATCTCTCATTTTATCCACAACTACCTTCACAAGACTGAAAACAGCTTGATGACTTTTCTACTTTTAGAGAAATGATTTGAGATGCATTTCTATTGAAATATTATATTGATTTGTTGAAGAAAACAATTGACCCACTTACAAAATGAGGCCTGTCGGCGGATCTCGGAAAACGATTCAGCTTTTCAATTTGCTTTTGTTATATTCCCAATAATTGTACTGGCACCTTCAATTGAGTTTGCTGATTTCTACATTTACAATACTTTTGTTTTCTTACAGACATTTTAACAGACTTTATTTTCAAAAATGCCAGTGACGTAAGCAACTGCTTTAAGAAAACGAAAATTGCGGATTTTCAAGACATATTTCAGTAGACACGCGCATATGAAGGAAGGGGAACAAAAATCATGACAAATTGCAGCATTTTACTTTCATACATATTATTTGTGAACATGACTTATTCGTCAGTCACTATAAATAATACTAGTATTGATAAAAAGAATCAACCAGTAAAAAAATTGATGTACAATTTTATTAACAATATAAGTCACGTTTCATATTTGCAAGGTCATTTCATCTCCAATGATACAGGTTTTCGAATATTAAGTAATATCGCTGAAAACGAAGAAATTACAGATAACTGGGATGACGCGTGGACGGCGCGTCTGTTGTGGGAGGGGCGCGTGCCCGAGTTGGGCGCCCACGCCGCGCTGCTGCTGGCGGCGCCGCCGCGCCCCGCGCTGGCCGAGCAGCGCCGCCTGCTGCGCCTGCAGCGCCTGCTGCACGCCAGAGGCCTGCGCGCGGCGGCGGGCGGCGCGGCGGCGTGGCAGCGTCTGCGCAGCCAAGCCAACAGCCCGCGGCCGGCGGCGCTGCTGCCCGCGGGCGCGGCGGGCGCGCGCCTTCTCCGCCAGCTGCAGCCTTCTCCTTGTGCGATGGTGCTGGCGTTGGCGCGTGGCGCCAGCCGCCGCCTGCTGGCGCGCGCGCCGCTGCGCTTCGACAGCGCGCTGCTGCTGGCGCAATGGCGTGTTGGTGGGCGGGGCGTGGAGGTGCGGCTGGCCGAGGCGTGGCGCGCGGGCGCAGGCCGGCCGCTGGAGCTGCGGCCGCTGGGCGTGTGGTGGCCGGGCGGGGGCGGGGGCGGGGGCGTGCGCCCGCCGCCTGCGCCGCCCTCGCGCCGCCTGCGCTCAAGGGCAGACCTCAGGGGCGTCACCTTCAGGGCCGTCTCTGGATACGTAAGTTTCTAATGTCTCTGGATACGTAATTTTCTTGGAAATGCGATGCCATGTATTTCATTTGAGGTGAAAAGAAAAGTTTTTATTTGAAAACCCAACAATACGTGTAACATTCTTTAAATTATTCCATAATACATTTTTCAATAATATAACTCTTTTGATTGAGATTATTGGAATCAGGTTCCGTGGACTATTAAAACCTGCACTCAATGAAAGATTTTGTAACGACGAGTACTCGTCAAAAGACTTGGGTGTGACGTGTGGAGTTTACTTTATTCTGAATAGCTTCAATTAACATTTTTTGTTCATTGATTTCATCAAATAATGTTTTATTCGTTTCTGCAACGCCCACTCTTCTATCCACCGAATACAGGTACCCAGTAGCAACCAAAGCTAGCCGGAGCACCGAAGACAAAAAAAGAACGACAGCGTTAAAATTGAATTAACTTATAACTTTTATTTAAGCGGCAACCGAACATAGCCGATGCAAATTTAGAACTCTTTAATAATTCATTAAAGGTTAACGCATATGCCGCAAGATAATCCCACTAATCACAAACTACTCTCCACAACCAATAATTAATAAAAATTATTTAATAACTCTGAGAAGGACCAATAGCATCAACTATTTAAATAATTAACTAAAAGCAGATACACAAGATATTAAGGAACAAATCTAAGCCACAATCACACGAATTAAAAAAAAGTCTCAAAGTTCACAAAGTATGCGTTTCAGAAAATCTTTCTGATGCAAGAGCTGTTGGTAGCAACAAGGTCTGCAAACCTCTTTGGTTTAACTTCAAAACTGTTCCAACTCCATGTGTTACTGTTTAAAATATAAAATTAAGGTATACATTCCTATAAACAATGAACGAGTTCTTTTAAATTTGTTGACATGGCAGTTCACATTTCCCACTTCTAGCTTTCACCATATGTGTATTCAAATATATATATATATATATATATATATATATATATGTGCTTTGTGGGAAATAATACAAAATTATTCAGAGCTCAGTAACACTCCTCTTCAATAAAAGTAACTAAATTTAAGCATATTATAAAAATTTTTTTTAGTATAATTTTAGTGATTTGTCATATTTCTTAATATACAATTAACTGTTACAGATTGTAAATTCATCTGCTTGCTAATTATATTCTTTATGTAATAATTATATTTGGTGACAATTTTCAAGAGTTTCGCCTGTTAGTTATGCATGTTACGGTGCCCGCACAATATGTTGAGAGGTTTATGGAGATCTCAGTGAGGCGGGCTAAGTCAGAGCAGTCCATGCATCGGAAACCACCGGCCCTCGTCACTCAGACGCTGAATAACACAAGTCCCTCGAAATCCGCGTGGACGCTACGAGTTTCACGCCATTTGCTAGGGGAATGGGGTGAAGCATGGGTCGAGTAGGGGATAAAAAATTCAACTCGGAACCGTTCGGTATATCACTGCAGAACAATGACTAAGGTCGCATGGTTTACAAGTTCAAATTTCTTGTTTATAAATTCGGTGGGTTTTTTATTTAAATTGGTTCGTACAGACGAACAGACAGACAGTAACAATTGATTGAACGTGAGATTCGTTTGAGTAGGGGAATAAGAAAGGTACATGAGAAAAAGCTGAAAATATGAAAATAATGGAGACATTTCAATTTTACTTATCCGTTTTCATTATATACTAAATTCATTAAATTATCAAAAATAAAATAAAAATTCTATCCTTGTATGAATCATACTTTTATACTTCGAATAATTACTACTAATTTTATTCATGTTTACCACTTTCGGCTGTCCGCAAAGCATGTAGTCAAAAATGACAGAAGGTATAGTACTTGAGAAAAAAGACATATGGTAGAAGGCTTGAAGTAATGTGTTAACAATAATAATAATAATAATAATAATGATAATGATAATGATAATGATAATGATAATGATAATGATAATGATAATGATAATGATAATGATAATGATAATGATAATGATAATGATAATGATAATGATAATGATAATGATAATGATAATGATAATGATAATGATAATGATAATGATAATGATAATGATAATGATAATGATAATGATAATGATAATGATAATGATAATGATAATGATAATGATAATGATAATGATAATGATAATGATAATGATAATGATAAGGATAATGATAATGATAATGATAATGATAAGGATAATGATAAGGATAATGATAAGGATAATGATAAGGATAATGATAAGGATAATGATAAGGATAATGATAAGGATAATGATAAGGATAATGATAAGGATAATGATAAGGATAATGATAAGGATAATGATAAGGATAATGATAAGGATAATGATAAGGATAATGATAAGGATAATGATAAGGATAATGATAAGGATAATGATAAGGATAATGATAAGGATAATGATAAGGATAATGATAAGGATAATGATAAGGATAATGATAAGGATAATGATAATGATAATGATAATGATAAGGATAATGATAAGGATAATGATAAGGATAATGATAAGGATAATGATAAGGATAATGATAATGACAAACTGATCGCACGATAGCAGCAAACAAACCGGATATTGTCATCCGGGATTCTGAGAACAAGTCGTGTTTACTTGTGGATGTTGCTGTACCTTGCGATCAAAACGTCGTTACCAAGGAGGCAGAGAAACGTCTTAAATACAAGAGTTTGGAAATCGAGATCAGCCGAATGTGGGGCGTAAAAGCACAGGTCGTACCGATAGTTATCGGAGCTCTGGGATTTGTTCCGCAAAATTTGTGTAAGAACTTGTCTAAACTCCCAGGTAATCCAAAAGACTGGGAAGTGCAAGAAATAGCTTTATTTGGAACAGCCCACATTTTGCGCAAAGTATTGTAGAGGCACCGACAGTCCCTAGATCTGCTCCTTAGGTAGCTGGTTGCAACCTGGAGTAGATTTTATATTCAACCGACACATAACATCTTAAGTCGTGATTTAGAGGAATGATAATGATAATAATAATAATAATGATAACGATCATAATAATAATGATAATGATGATGATAATAATAATAATAATAATAATAATAATAATAATAATAATAATAATAATAATAATAATAATGTTATATCTCATGATCACCTCAACTTTTTAATTCTGTTCATTAACAGCGCCGACTCTCTGGAACGGAAGGAATTCCTGAAGATCTTTTTGCTGTTGAAGTTTTCGGAGATATTTGGGCTGAAATGGAACGCCTCATTAACTTTACGTAAGAAACATTTTGTATAATAATGTTTTCTAATAATATATTATATTTCTTTTTTCAAACTGTCTCATGCAAATCTTATGCTATGAAACGACACCCGGCATTGAAGGGATAAAAACTTTCGTTTTCATGAGCATAACGTCATATTTAGATTGTATAATATTGTCATTGTATTTTTCAATAATTTCTTGGAGTTGTGTTTATTTAATTTACTTCTCATTTGGAAATACAGTCTTTTAAGGGATTTAATAGAATATGCGTGATCAGTGACTTGTTTTAATAGGCCATCCATAAGATATGAGTGTATTGCAACTATAAATACAATGTTAATTACATTGAATTTGATTTAGATTGGGAAGAGGAAAGGAAATTATTATGTTGAGGGCGCAAGGCTTTATGGTTTAAGGCGATTTGAATTTATCTTTAGGAAATCTTTATTTTATACGAGGACAGATCGCATTTTTTCCAGTGTTAAATAAGACGGTATTTGGGGTGCGTCGTAAAATCTATTCGCTAATTTCGATAGAGTTACTTCTAATTTTAACTTATAAATTTATTTTGATTTACTATTATTTTGTGCTAAATACAAGAAAGATCAATTTTCATTGACGACGACCCTAAGCGGCTACAATGTGCTAAGAACAATGATAGGCAACGAATCCATAATGTTATGCGATATTGCCTAATTACATGTTTTGGAAACGATCGATGTTAGGGGCGAGTTTACAAATTTGTAAGAAACACAATGAAGCAACGTGATAAACTAGTTGCACACGCTATTTTTTGTATAAAAACATTATAAAATCATTAAAAGGGATTAGTGTTTACTGAAACTGGAACTTGATTAGCGTGGTACGTTATGTATGTACTTGAATAACGCTCTTGGATACAAAACTGTAATAAGTTTTTATATTGATATTTTACTGTCAGTTGTAACTTGTTCATTTTCGTGATAGTATGGAATGGAGGCGACATAACCTCTCTGATACGCCACGGAAGATGGCGTTCGTGTACTGTCACGTTGAAAATTAAGAGTGAGAAGCCAGTGAGCAATAAGATTAGAATCGCCAAGACAATTGTATCAGGGGAAAGACACCGGTGCATTGGAACCTTCCAAACTGTCACTACAAATGAAACAAATCCTGGGTCCTCTTTCACGAATGTTTCAAATTGTACTTCAGTATTTAATAATTATTCTTGTTTTTAATACAAATGTAGTTCAATTTGTCTTAATTCTTGTAATGGATTATTCGTTTATATTCTTCTCTTCTTTACGTGTAAATAAAAACACCGAACGACCAGCAATCGTTCGGTGACTAATGCTTTATTATTGACTTAATTTCATAACCCTCCACTTTGTGTAGTTTTTTTCTGCCTTGGGAGATTGTTGGTAATGTTGGTATTAACAAGGTACTTCTTCGCCGGCTCTTAGCACGCAGTGGCTGCGCCGCAACCACCAGCAGCTGGGCGGCCGCCTGGCCAACGGCTCCTGGGTGGGGGCGATGGGCTCGCTCGCCAGCCGCGCCGCGGATGTCTGCGTTTGCGACATGTCAGTCACCAACAAGCGCAAGAAGGTGGCCGACCTCTCTCACCCAGTTTTCACCTCGTGGTACGCTCACTCTCACATTTTAAAGGAAGTGATGTTCCGCGGCCAGAGTTGAGATCTCGGCTGTCCGGGTGGCGCCGCGTACTAGGCTACTACAGGCGTCACCCGGCCAACCGAGACCTCATTTTAAAGGAAGTTTGTTTTATCTTCTGTTGGACGTGGTAAAATGTATTCTAATAGGTAACTTTAAAACTAGTGATGCATCAGAATGGCACAGTTTTTCTCACACTAGTTAGTTGTCTAATTTCTTTGGTCTGGACTAGCTTTGTGGTCTTGTCGTATCCTCGTGCCAGCTACCATCTATCGCTGCCCAAAATATACTTTTTTATTTTTCTCAATTTTTGGTTTCAAAATGGTAGAATCGAAGTATTATTTAAGATTATTAAAGAAGTTCAAAACCTCATTAGAATGAGGAATATGAAAATTTTCGTTGAAAACTTTGGAGTCATTTTAAAAAAATCGTTTATTTGTTACTGTTAATGCGAAATATGTAGCTCCTTTTCTCAGAAATCTTTGAGTTTTAGAAGAACGTCATTGGAAATCCTTTAAAGCACTTCCAATCACAAATGCAATAATGTATACAAATGGATGGAAATGTGCATGTGAGAGATATTAAAAAATTACATTTATGTAATTAAAAAATCAAAAGAATACAGGAAAATGAATTTTAGGCCACTCTAAACAGTGCAACTAGCAAACTAGCACTATCAATACGAAAAGATTGAAGAAAATATTTGGAGCCATTTTAGAGAGAATCACCAGAGTTGGATTGTTTCTGAAAATGCCGAATTCTGAGCTCGTTTTCACAGTAAACTTCTCAGTTTTTGAGAAAATTTATTAGACCTTTATTTCATATATTCGTACATGTGCTTTAATGTGAAGGAATGTAAAAATTAATAACACCTCCGCTATTGTCAGTATTAATAACATGAGAGGCTAGTCAAAAATATATTTGTGTATATTCGTAAAAAGCAAAAAATAGGGCAAAGTGGCATTTATGTCATCTTGTAGAGTACATTTAGCATATCCTTACCAAATGTTTAAAGAAACAATTTGGAGCCGTTTGTTGAGAAATTCTTGTTTTTGTTATTTTGGCGCCTGTACCTAACATGTGACGTCTCCGGCACAGCCAAGCGGCTACTAAAACCTTGTCAACTTATTACTTGTAGTTCCGCGAAGAATATTGGAATAGTACAATGGGAATGTGCGTATGCCTGTCGTTCGTAAATATAAAATAGGACGTTGTTGACGATTTATAACGTATTTATGCTGACTCAAGCGCCCCTGAACTGAAGCTGTACGCAACCCGCCGCACCCTCAAGTATTAAGCGCGTCTTGGCTGCATAATCTGCCCTTGCGATTGTGAAATATCGGTCGGAATTATGACATCAACAATATCGTGGAGGAGTGAGTGATTCAATTTCTCCACGACAGTGTCATTGCGAATGCAGGCCCAAAGTTGAGGGAAAACGATTTTACAGTAGGATACTTGAAAACCATGGCCAAACCAGAACATAGATCAAAACCATAATCGCGAGGAAGTTTTTCATCTAATAAAAAATTTCTGCAGAGCGTATCGTAAAATGTGAACCTATTTTCACTTTCCCTTATACATACGTATATGCGGAGGAATATACATAGTATAGGGAATGTTATGTAATGCTGCCGAAAATCGATTTCGAAATTTCAACCGAAATACACGTCCTCTGATACCAAAAAAGTGATTTTTTAAAAACGTCCGACCATCTTTCCGTCTGTCGATCAGTCTGTGGACACCACTAGCGCCTAAACAATAAGTACATTTTTTTCCAGAATGGATATTCCCCCAATCGATAAGCCTCCAGTCGAGGCGCCGCAATTTTGAAAAACTTTCTTCAAAATTTGGAGGTATTTTACATGAAGCCCCTGGACATTTTCAAGTTTTTCTCAAAAACGGCTCCAAGCTTTGTCATTAAATTTGTAAGAATAGAGTAAAATACACTGATTAAGGTGACATTGGTCCGATTTTAACGGTTCACTCTGAATTTTCGAAATTGCAAAAGTTTTATTTTTTTTCAGGCTCTTCCTACAAGTACAAAATTAAATATAGAGATTTTTCCTTCAAATAAAATATGTTCGCCATAGTGGGTTCTTTTATTAAGGTTATGTATATTTTTGGAAAATTTTAGTAGTTTTCGCGCAATACAAATGCAATATTTGCAATTTTAACAAATTACAAAAAATAGATTTTCTTCAAAAACGGCTCCAGATTTTTTCTGTAATCTTTGATAGGAATAATGCTAAATGTACTCTATGAAATGACAAATGCCTAATTGCTCTATTCTTCTGTTCTTTAAAAAATTGCAAAAATGTAATTTTTTCACTTCTCTCACATCGGTCGTACATCATTTCAAGAAAATAAATGTCTACATATTTATAGAACAGCCAAAATTTATAATTTGTTAAAATATATATGTTCAAAATTTCATGAATTTTATCAAAAGAGCTTATTTTTTATGGCATTGCAATGAAAAATAAAGTATGTAAATTGAGATAGTCGTCGCTTTCAGTGAACGGGGGAGGGGTTGCAGGGTGACGGCGTACGTGCGCCGGCCGCCGCGCCACGGGCTGGACTGGAGCGACTTCCTGCTGCCGTTCCGCTGGCGGCTGTGGGCGGCGGCGTGGGGCGCGGCGCTGCTGCTGGCGCTGGCGCTAACGGGCGCGCTGCGCCTCAGCCCCGGCCGCGCGCGGGCCGCCTGGCCGGGCGGCCCAGCGGCGCCTCGCGACGCCTGGCTGGCGGTGGCCGCCGCCTTCTGCCAGCAGGGTGAGCCCTCGCTCCTCCCGCCCCGCTATTGGTGGCTTTGAGTGCCTCAATTGGTACGGCCACTAGTCACGTAAGTGTGGTGTGCGTTGAATAGCTGCGCGTCTCCCCTGCTGGAGTGAAAGTTACGGCGCCGACCTACATGTCGGATTGTAAGGTTCATGCTCCAGTTATATCCACGACAGGAGTACGGACACAGTCGGCACAAGCTTTCAAATGAAGTCGAAAAGAAGGGCAAGCGTATGTAGAAAGGATGCGCCCGTTTGTTAGGATAATGCTCACGCTTTCGTGGAAAACTACCGATCCGAACAGTCGGATGCTAGAAGTCTCTTCCAATGGAAGAATTGGTGCTTGATATACACCAATATAGATAGTGTCGAAATATCCGCTTCTGGAACTCTAAGACCCAGAAGTTGACCTCTAAGACAAAAATATTAATAATAATAATTATTATAAGAAATTCGTATGATGGATTAAAAAAACAGAAAGCTGCTAACAATGCATCATGTTGCCCACCTTCGAGCTGATTTACATACAGTTTTCGGGTCACGTGAGGAAGAAGGAAGAGGCCTCAGACGAATTGAAGCCTCTTGGCACAATGCAATAGTTGGAATGGGAAAGTAGGTGTCAGTCATCAAGACGACCCTTTAATGAGGCACGTCATGAAATCTCATCGAAGAATGGGCATCAGAGGCATTGTTAGTGTAGCAAGAACCATTCCAAGAATATCACAGTCACTGAACTTTTGATGCTACTAAACATGAAATGTGAGATTAAAAAAATGTTAAAGAAATTGTGGAGAGACAAACCACTCCACTGATAATATCTAAAAAGAATGGACAAGGTGTAGATCAATAAAGATCAATCAGTTATGTGGCTTAAAAGGGGAAGAATGAAGCCAGAATCGGAAGCACTTGTAATAGCTGACCAAGATGAGGCGTTGAGAACACGACACTATGATAAAGCTGTTCTCAAAATTTCCCAAGATAATACATTTTGCATTTGCCAGGAACAAGTAGAAACCATTAATCATATCGTCTTAGTTTGACCAATTCCAGCAAAGACCGAATACTTGAAAAGACACGCCAGGGTGTGTAGTTACCTTCACTGGCAGATCTGTACCGCCCTCAAAATTCCAAACACATTTCCCAAGTGGTACGAACACTCGCCAAAACCGGTGACATCTGCTGGACTCTATAAAATATTGTAAGACCAACAAATTCAAACGCATCGCACGATAGCAGCAAACAAACCGGATATTGTCATCCGAGATTTGGAGAAAAAATCCTGTCTACTTACAAATGTTGCTGTACCTTGCGATCAAAACGTTGTAATCAAGAGAAGCGTCTTAAATTCAAGAGTTTGAAAATGAAGGTACACCGAATGTGGGGCGTAAAACAGGTCGTACCGATAGTCATCGTAGCTCTGAGATTTGTTCCGCAAAATGTGTGTAAGAAATTGGCTAAACTCCCAGGTCGTTCAAAAGACTTGAGAGTGCAAGAAATTGCTTTATTTACAACAGCTCATATTTTGTGCAAAGTATTGTAAAGACACCGGCAGTCCATAGATCTGCTCCTTAGGTAGCTGGTTGCAACCTGGAGTAGATTTTATATTCAGACGATTTACATCATAATTAGTCGTGATGTAGAGAGAAAAATAATAATAATGAAGATAATAAATACCGCATTTGCCAGGGACACGTAGAAACTATTGATCATATAGTTTCTGCATTAACACACGTACACAGACATAAGCATTCTCGTTCATGTTTTCTTAATACAGAATCACAATACTTAAATATTTTGTCAGCACTTAAAACATTCGAATTGCGTTTCCAACCACTCGGTCACTACTTTATTACCTTACACTTTTACCTTAACTTTCTTCAGTTATGTCAAATAGCTAATTGATATACTTGTAGCTTATTGGCATAGATTTTCACTGCACTACATTACACTACACTTCATTTGAATTATTGATAAGAAGTTGAACTAAATGATAGAATATGACTTCATGATCCTATTCAGTATTTTTGAAAAACATCAAGTGAGCCACATAATGGCTGCATTGCTGCTGTAGGGATTTCATTCCAATTATTAATTGTAGGGTAGGATTTACAAATGAATATTTCTATTCTTGAATCTTGGACTTTACTTTTTTATTTTGTTCCAGCAAATCCCAGTAGACATTCTTCTTCCCTTAATCTCCCTCTTTCTTCTTTCCTCTCCCTTTCTCTCTCCAACTCTCTCACCGTCTCTGTCACCGTCTCTCTCTCCGTCTCTCTTTCTCTCTCCATCTCTCTGTCTCCCTCCGTCTCTCTCCCCATTTCTCTCCGACTCTGCCTCTCTCCCCATATCTCTCCGACTCTGCCTCTCTCCCCATTTCTCTCCGACTCTGCCTCTCTCCGTCTCTCTCTCCTCGTCTCTATTCCTGTCTCAGCCTGAGTCTGTCTCTGTCTCTGCCTCTCTCTATCCCTCTCATTCACATTTACTTGCAGGTTCTTCACGTCTTGGAGAAGGTGGGGTAATACTGAGAAGCGCCGGACCTGAAAAAATCTAATAGAAAGTTCAAGATTTCACCCTGTAGATAACGATGTTAGAAATGTTTCTTTAGATGCGTTTCTTTTAGTTTTAAATGCCCTAGAACGCTTCATTTAGGACTTGTTTAACGATATAGACTCAAAACTCCTAACGAGTGTATCGGGTTGCATTTGACATAAATATTTAGTTTTTTATCGTACAGCGACATCCAGCTCCATTTTTTTCAATATTTTTATAGTTATTCTGCTATTTGGGGTCGAGATGAATCCAACAAAAACATAGATTGGTCCAGCCGATCTTGAGCTATAAATGATGTAAGTAACTCGACTTATGTATGTACATACATATTTGTGGCCATTTCGGCCAATTCTTGAAGGAATGTAAAATCATTTTGTTACTTCAAGTACAATTTCTGCCAAGGCTTATAATAATAATAATAATAATAATAATAATAATAATAATAATAATAATAATAATAATAGTGACTTTATTTATGTGGCGAGACTCGGGGCATCAGGCCCGCTCTTCCGTCTAACCACGTAATACATACATATATAGATAAAAATTTAACAGTACATTTAGTAAATGAAATAAAATATAACTTAGATATGTCTTGCCCCTGGGCTCACAAAGTGAAAGTAAAAAATACAACGTCCCAGCATTTACCTTAAACGGCCGGGGAAAACCAGGGAAAACAAAGGAAGTGTGCATGCTCTTCAACATTGAGCATTAAAACAAAATATTTAAAATAATTTATAAAGCATTTACTGACACAAGAGAACATTAAAGAGATGCCCGAAAATAAATTATGAAAGAAAAAGAAATATTAACCCATACGCGTCAAAACGTTATCAAGAAAATGTCAATCCATTAAAGAACTCATTAAAAAAATAATAAATGAGAATGCACATAACTACCCGGCCAGGACGATAGCTTAGGGCCGATTTTAATTACAACATGATGTACCAAGGGAAAAGACGCATTCAGTCAGAGCCATGACAAGTTAAGCTGGAATGAATTTGAAATTACAAGTTGATAATACTAACAAAAAAACCACTATCTAATCTTATATTAAACTTAATTTAAACTAATTATACTGTTGTTTATTAAATTAAGAATTAACCTAAGAAGTATAAGAAAATACAAAATAAAGTTAAAAATGTGATATAAAATGTTACATTTATCATACAATTTTGAATAATAATAATAATAATAATAATAATAATAATAATAATAATAATAATAATGATACTTTGAGTACACACTTTCACATCGTACATTATCAGCTCAGTAGAAGAGTATTTTAATGTTTTTTGAATGATCGCAATGTTTTACATTTCTTAACATTTTCTGGAAAGTTATTCCACTCTCGGGTCGTTGCTACTAAGTAAGATTTATTATAAAAATTGGTGTTGCTTTTAGGAATATTGCATAGGAATGATTTCTGGAATCTTTTTGTTTTGAGGTAAGACATTTTATAAGAGAGGTAAACAGGTACACCCGTATTTAATATTTTGTAGAAAAGGCACAAACTATGAAACAGGCGTCGACCTTTCAAGTTTAATACATGATTTGCTTTATAGTACCTCGATATGTGATCATACTTTCTGATATTGTATGGAAACCTAACACATGCATTTTGAACTCTTTGAAGAGCATCAGCGGTTGATTTCTTTATGTCACCGTACACGATATCACCGTAATCAAGCAGGGGGAGCAGGAGTGATTTTACTAGAAGTTCTTTGGTTTTGGGTGGAAGGCATTTGTAAGCACATTTGAGTGAGTACATTGAGGCATACACTTTGCGGGAAGTGCCCCGAGCATGAGGTTCCCAATTTAGAAATTTATCGATGGTCAGACCAAGATTTTTAACTTGAGAGCAGAAAGTAACAGTAGTGTTGTCCAAAATGATATCAGGAAATTTTAGATTTTGAAGTGTTTTATGAGACCGGCAGGATCCAATTATAATTGAGATTTTAATGGGTTTAGCTTAAGGCCGTTTCTCATTGACCATTCAAGTGAAGAGGCCAAATCGTGATTTGTTTTACTAACTAAATGAGCCACTTCAGAAGGTTTCCACTGACATAGATGTGTAAGTCGTCTGCATACATATGATGACTGCACATTGATAGCACAGAGGGGATATCATTAACATAGATCAAGAAGAAAAGTGGACATAGTACGGAGCCCTGTGGTACTCCGCGTAAAACTGACTTAGGGGACGAAAAAGTATTCTCAACAACTACAGCCTGTTGTCTATTACTAAAATAACTAGAAATCCACGATAAGGTAGAATCAGAAAAACCGAGGCATTTACATTTTGCCAGAAGCACATCATGGTCTACTGAATCGAAGGCCTTGCTAAAATCTAAAAGCGTTAATGTTGTTATATTGCCTTGATTCAGAGATTGACGAATGTCTTCGGTGACTCGTAACAAGGCCGTTTGCGTACTTCTACCTTTCCTAAAACCAGATGGCAAACTATTGAGAACATCATTTATGGCGAGATACTTGTCTATTTGTGGACGTACAATTTTTTCTAGGACTTTGGATAATGTTGGTAATATACTGATTGGTCGGTAATCACAAGGATTTAACGAATTTAAACATTTGGGAAGGGGACGTATGTAAGCTAGTTTCCACAATTGGGGAAAGTATCCGGTTGTTAAAGAAAAGTTTATTATGTGTGTAAGTGCTGGAAGAGCGTGTTTTAAAACCAATTTTAATTGCTTGGCCGTTATATAGTCAGAGCCTTTTGAATTTGAATTGAGTGCCTTCACTATTTTTTCGACTTCTTGGCAATCAACATTGTTGAAATAGAAGCTATCATCCCGGGGTGGCGCTTGTGATTCCAGAAAGTGTAGTGCCTTTTCTTTAATAATAGGATCTATTGGATGTGCAACGAAAGCAAAATAATCATTTAGGTCATCTATTGGAATTTCTAATGAACTGTCATTTGACTTTCGTTTGCAAATTCCTAGGTTTTTCAGCGTGTTCCATACTCTCTTCGTACTGGAATTTTTTTGGAAAAGATTATGATAATAACAAATCTTAGCGTTTCTGACTTGTTGTTTTACATAATTTCTAAGTTTTTTGTACTCTTTTTCATTTTCATCGGTTTTAGTAGCTCTAAAACGACTGTATGCTGAATTTCTATCTTTCATGAGAACTTTTAATTCGTCTGTAAGCCATGGAGCAGCAGGTCGCGTGACACGAGAAGTTTTCCAAGGAGCGTGCTTGTTAAAAATGTCCGTTATGATACCATTAAACACATTTACTTTAGAGTCTAATGAATATTGTTGGTAAACCTCGTGCCAAGGTGCACGCTCACTGTCCACTTGAAATGCTGTAAGATCAAGGTTTTTGTAATCACGATAATGGATTGTTTTATTTTTATATTTAGTGCACTTAGCCGAGTATACAACAGAGAGTAAGTCATGGTTTGAAATACCCGGAACAGGAAACTGACCGTACAGTAACACTTTAGAAATATCTGAGACAATTAAGTGATCAATCCACGATTCCGTTTTAGATGAGCTATGAGTAGGATTCAATTTCAATATTTGCAGATTATATGAATTGAAGGTATGAATAAAATTAGTGGCAGATTTTGTGATAGGATGTCTTAAGTCACAATTACATGCTTATGATGTAATGTATGCCTTAAGTATTGGTCTAACTAACGATATGAATGATATTTTATGACTCTCCAAGTTGAGTTTTTAAGAGATCTTTATGACGTGAAGGGACATCCACTGTTTTATGACAACAAAATTAACGTGTTCCCTCATTCCAGGTCCTTGGGTAATATTACGTTCAGATATTTACTACACGATACATATGGATGAAGATGTTATGAATGATACGTGCTGGTTGAGAGGTGTGGTATAGATAGTGTTTTCTCTCTTCTTCCCCAAATTCAAATGGTCAGGGCAGCACATGCCAGGTGCGTGGTCCTATGCTCGGTATGTGCGCGCACCTGGTGGCGGTGGTACTCAGAACTGCTGCTGGAGAAGATTAAATCCTAATTTTATGTAGAGAATATTGTGAGGCGTGATAATTGTGTGCTCTGATATGTGGACAGTGGGCCCAACCTTATTTGTGTGCAGAACAGGTAGTCAAGCTTGATAATTGGAGCTCAGAGTAGCGCATGCATGGTGCGTGGTCTATGCCTGTGCTGTGTTTGCGGGTGTGTGTTGTATGTGCTGTGAATGTACTTGGAGGCGCTGGAATTGGGAACCGTTAGAGGAGGAGAGTTACTTGTGTGAAGAGCTGGGTGTGAAGCGTCATAATTCTCTGCTCAGGGCAGCGCATGTTTGGAGAGTGGTCCGTGGGCGTGCTGTGTGTGTTTGTATGTGGGAACTTGGAGGTGCTATAGTTGGAAACTGTTAGAGGAGAGAATTAATTGTGTGAAGAGCTGGTTGTGAATCCTGATTATTGTGCTAGGGCAGCGCATGCCTGGCGCGTGGTCCGTGCGCGTGCTGTGTGTGTTTGTGTGTGGGAACATGGAGGTGCTGGAGTTGCGAACTGTTAGAGGAGAGAATTAATTGTGTGAAGAGCTGGTTGTGAATCCTGATTATTGTGCTAGGGCAGCGCATGCCTGGCGCGTGGTCCGTGCGCGTGCTGTGTGTGTTTGTGTGTGGGAACATAGAGGTGCTGGAGTTGCGAACTGTTAGAGGAGAGAATTAATTGTGTGAAGAGCTGGTTGTGAATCCTGATTATTGTGCTAGGGCAGCGCATGCCTGGCGCGTGGTCCGTGCGCGTGCTGTGTGTGTGCGCGCACCTGGCGGCGCTTGTGCTGGCGGCTGCGCACTCTGGAGCGCTTATCTCCGCGCTGTCCGCGGGCAGCCCTCGCCTGCCCTTTGCATCTCTTAGGGATGCTCTGCTTGATCGGCGCACCATGTTTGTCCTCACTAGAGACTCGGCCATCTTCGATTTTTTTGCTGTAGGTATAAAGTTTTTATTCGGAAACATAGGCAAAGGCAATCCTTCTTTCTTTATTGCAATTAACTCTTGTTCAAATTGTCTGTTCAGGAATTTGAAATTGAATTTTATCAAGTTAGAATATAACGCAACATTTTAAATTAAAAACAAATAAGTTTGAAATCGTTTTGCCACTTATTTAAGGTCATTAGATTATGCGATCGGAATTATTTTAAATGAATGACTTTCATTGTATGTAATTCCCGAATAATTTGCTCCTGCTAATAATTTCCGCTAATAATTTGGCATGTTATTCTGTAGAAACATCCTAGGATACCGGAACATTTCAAATGCAGAAAAGTATATGGATATCAAGCAAATGTCATCCACTTTGTTCCTGCAATTCTTCCATTGGATGAGGTTATAATATTACAATTTCCCTGCCTATTCGTTGGCATTTTTGTGAAAACTGTCTTAAATGTGGGAACATATATAAATCTTCATGCTCGACAAATGTCTATAATTGCGTTACAAGTAATAAGATACAATTATTAAAAAGTATCAATATCAACAGTACAAGAAAGCAGCATGTGTGTAAGTACCTATGTGGTTTTCACAACGTATTGCTAGATGCAATTGAACAATTAAAATCAATTCATAAGATTACATTCCAAGTATTTTTATTTCTTTTTGTTTCTTTATAAAGAAGAAAATACTGTAGTCCAAAAATGAACATGATATTTGTTCTAACTAGTAGTTCTAATATATCACGTTCATTCTCGTACATAGTAACGATTGTGTGATATACTTCAATTGCTGCTCATATTAACACATCTCAGTCATCACTGTGTAACTCCATCCGGTCAAAGTTTGTGAGTGGGGGATGACTGTACATCCTTAGCTTCAAAATTCAAATTTTTAACAATTTCGCAACCCTTTGGCATTGGTAGGGAGGTGTCACCGTGTAGGTCATTTCGCTGACACTTCTGGTGCACATTCACAAGAATTATTCACGGGGCGCAGCGGCGACCCTCACGTAGAGGGTACGTAAGAAAACCGCCCAATTCCTGTGGCTTCTGCTGAGCAAGTCTCACAATGTAAAATAAATATGTGCAGCGAAACCCCCTAGCTTGTCCGATTACATTACATTATAGTAAAAAGATTGAAATCGCGACCCCACATCCCAAGCAAATGTGGGCATATATTTTTTTTCAATGCATCACATATAGTTTTCAATACTATACGTCACAAAGTTTCTTTGAGATGAAATTAGCAATGAATTATATTGACATTAAGATAAATATACCATTTTCCTTGACTGACTAAAGAGCGAGAAACCAAATTCTCAACATCAATATCACCTTTGTCGACATTTCCTTCCAAGCATCTTCATTTTCTTTGCAATGTTTAAATAATAACACAGAAAAACAATATTTTTTTCTATATTCCTTAATGTAGAAAGAATCAAATGGATATCTAAATAACAAATGAAAATTTAATTATTATATTGTTAATAGAAAATTAACAATTCTTTCACTTCGAAATTCTTACTACAGAAGATTAGCAATATTCAATGCTTCTCATAGTCATTTCTCTCACCATACAAATACCCAGAATATTTGGTCAAGTAAAACCATATATATCTTCCACCATATACCTAAAGTTATTACAAATGTGATATTTTTATTACTTTCCAGAATTCCCAAGAACCGGAATGGATGGCTCTCGAACAGCGACTGCAATCTTTGCAGGCGAATTACCGCACCAAGTACGTGTTCGACGCGTTGCAGCAGGTGTGCAACCGCGAGAAGTTGATCACCCTCCTGAGGACGGACCACCGCCACATGGTGCGGCGCCGGCTGCCGTGCGAGCTCGTGGAGCTGCCCTTCGTGCGCCTCCCGAACCCCGTGTTCTTCGCGTTCGCCCTGGGCAACCCCTACGCCGACTACGTCAGCTATTAGTGAGACACATCGCATTATTCCAATATCTTCTGTCTTTGGAATTTAATTATATTTCTTTGTCCAGTTTTTTAAGGCAGTCTTATATATTTTGATGATCAAAAGGTTAACAAAAGACAATCTAATCTAAATTTAGAGTTTATTTCTCTCGACGTTTCGAAGAGCACTTTTCCTCTTCTTCAGGATTCTGGCTAAATACAGAAATACTTATATGTTCGTTACAATTGAGGTAATAATACAATTATTTGTAAGTTTTCATCCTGTTTCATCCTGTAGATTATGGAGTGAGAAACGTTTCATTGAGACTTTTTGCCTCAAGATTTTAGTTTTAAAGGGCCGTAGAACGCATTGTTTAGGAGTTATTAAACTGTATGTGTATATATACACACACACACACACACACACACACACACACACACATACATACTGCCGAATGCGTTGCGGGTTGCATTTGACGTAAATATTTGTTTTGATCTACAGCGCCATGTAGTGGAGTTACAACAGATTTAACAGCACATAAACTTTCTAGGTGAAAAAGCTTGTAGAAGTGCCAACGCTCATGGCGATTGGTCTCACGATGTCGTAGTTTAGCTCTTATGTATACCAACATCCACTTTTATATACATACTAGATTTAAGGATTGCTTCGTCTGAGTAATCGTCACAGCCTTTTCAGTGCTCGTACATCCTTATGGAGGAGGGGCGCCCGGGCGTGTTGCAGCGTGCGGCGCATGCGTCGCACGGGCGTGGTGGCGCGCATGATGCGCAGAATCCGCCCGCGCACGCCGCCGCCGCCGCCCGACCAGCAGCCGCAGCCGGGCGTCCGCCTGGTGGACGTGGTGCCGCTCCTTCGCCACGCTCGCCGCCGGCGCGCTGCTGGCGCTCTTGCTGCTGGCTGCCGAGTGCCTCACGGCGTGCTGCCGGAGGCGTCCACTCACCCGTGACACTAGACGTCGCTTCTAGAGGTGCTTTCCACACCGCTACAGCCTCCAGTATAGTGCTGTTGTGACGTTCATTCGTCCTTAATACGCGCTTTTGCTTCTTGTGACGCTTTGAGATCGCCACTGTCGAGTCCCTCAATGTTGGCGAAGGCGTTCACTCGCCATCAACACTCACTTTTGCTTCTAGAGGCGCTTTCCACAGCACTACTTAGTCCCCAGTATTGAATTAGCGGAGACGTTCATTCGCCGTCAATACGAGCCTCTGCTTCTAGTGGAGCTTTGTCGAGTCCAATAGAGCAATGGTGAAGGCGTTCACTTGCCATTAACACTCACCTTCGCCTCTTGTAAGGCTTTCCACACAGATAACTAGTCCCTATGTAGTGCTAGAGGAGACGATCATTCGCCCTCAATACTCACCTTTGCTTCTAGTGACACTTCGTACTCGTCACTGTCTAGTCTCTAATACGGTGACAGTGGAGACGTTTATTCGCACTCCATATTCTTCTTCTCTTTAGGTGGAGGTCTTTTCTACACCACCACCTAGTTCCTGAATATAGTGCTCACGTGGACGTTCATTCATCCTCAATAGTCGCCTTGGCTTCTTGTGACAGTTTCCACACCACTAACTAGTCCCTAATAGAGTGAATACGTAGATGACAATTCGGCTTCAATACTCGCCATCGCTTCTCGTGACTCTTTCCATTTCGACTGTCCCCAATAGAGCGCTGGAGAGGACGTTCACTCGCCTTCGCTTTTAGTGACGTTTTGGGCTTTTCGCCGTTTACTGCCTAATAGAGTGAAGTGGAGACGTTTATCCGCGGTCAATACTCCCCTTCGCTTTAGATGACTCTTTCCACATCAACGCTTAGGTCCCGAAAATAGTGCAAGAAGAACGTTTATTCGTCCTCAATAATCTCCTTTACTTCTTGTGATGCTTTCCACACCATCAGCTAGTCTCTAAAAGAGTGATAACGTGGATGATAATTCGCTTTCCGTATTCGCCATCGCTTCTAGTGACTCTTTCTATGTCGATCCCCGTCGAGTCCCCTTTACGAGTCCCCAGGCGCTGGAAAGGACATTCACTCGCCTTTGCTTCTTTGTGCTCGCCACTGTTGAGTCCAAAATGAAGCGGTGGCTGTGATGTTGGCTCGTCCGCAAAACTCGACTTTCTCCAAGTGATGTTTTCATGCCCACTGCTGAGTTCCCAATAGAGCTCTGGCTGCGGTATTTGCTCGCCATCCACACCACTTTCTTCTAGTAACGATTTACTCGTCATTCTGTTGCCGGCGACAGACAGCCTGATTTGGCTCTGAGAGACGTTTCGTCGCCTCAACACTAGCCCGCGTTTGTTGTGCCCCTTGGCTCGTCACTCTGCTGTTATCCTGCCTCATAGCGCGCAGGATATGTTTACTCGTCCTTAAGACTTCTCTACGATTTTAATGTTACTACGCATTATCTCTGTTGCTGACGGAGGAATGCCTCATAGCGAGCTGAAGACGACGTTACTCATCAACATTCTACACGTTTGTAGTGTAACTTTACTCGACACTCTGCTGCCTGCGACAGAGAGCCTAATAGGATGTTTCAGGACGTTTCGTCGTCTCAACACTTCTCCACGCTCGTAGTGTTACTTTTTTTACCTTTCTGCTGTTTGTGGTGCAGTGCGTCACAGCACGCTGGAGAAGACGTTTGCTCGTCCTCAACACTACTCCCAGCTTCTAGTGTCATTTTTTCGCCTCTCTGCTGCTGGCGGACGAGTGACTTATACTGTGTAGGTCTCAGAAATTTGATCTATATATTTGAAATAGTATTAGAGAATACAACAACTTTTCTTCAAATTGTAAAATGTATCGGAAGCAAAAAGAACATTACAACAATTTTGTAGTAATAACATTATGTATACAGATAATGTGGAAATAATTAAAACAAATTCAGAAAACATTACATTTTTTAAATGAGACCCAAAGCAGACACTTTTAGCTATTATATTTAAAAGTATTTATTTTACTTGTTTTCTACAATGCTGTTTGTGAAATTGCACAACCAGAAGGAATGTTTGGATCAGTTAAAAATCGGTGGATGTGTAGAATATTGTATCTATAAGAAGTGATTAAATTTGCAGAGAGGGTGCGTGCAGTAGGCCTAGCAGTGCCCTCTTTTGCGTGACATTTTAGGTCACTGTTACGCCACACCTAGTCAGCGTAGAGCCATCAAGCAACGTCAAACAAGCAGGAGCCAGTATACCTCGTCGACGTCAAAGAGCGCACTTTCAGCATCTGAGTGACTTCGAACGGGACAGAATGATCGGTCTATAAAGAAGGGGTAGTCGTACCGTGACATTGCGGCTGGAATGGAGCAAGCTTCTTCGACAGTGATGCGTGTGTTGGATCAGTGAATAGAGTAGAGTAGTACATAGCGACGAGCGGGCACAGGACTACACTCTGTGGCGGCGGTGGTGTAGCGGTTAGCGTATCGGACTGTTATACCCTAGTTCGCGGGTTCAAACCCGATCAAGGGCGAAAAAGTCCTTCTCATGCCTTCCTTCGGAGGGGAAGTAAAGCCGGCTGTCCCATGTTAGTAGATTTACTGCATGTAAAATATCTTCAAGCCTAAATGACGCCTCTGAGCTAAATTCAAAATCACCTGTTTCGTCGCCCGAGGAATACCTTCTTTCTCCGCTAGTTGGTGAAAGGAGCGTAGCAAATTTGCGTGGTCAGAAGGAAGAGCAGGCCTCATGGTCCTGAGTCTCGCCACGTAAAATAAGGAATTAATTCAATTCAATTCAATTCAATAAACAAGTCGCGAGATGACCGCCAATGTCCACATTGCCACATTTTCAACATTACCGTAGGCGACAGAACGTCGTCTTCCACAGGGTTGGCTCGATTTTGGAGTACTGCAACTGGTGTGGCTATGTCTGCGTCGACGGTTTGACGTCGTCTTGCTGAGGCTGGACTGCTGGCACACATACAACTGCGTCGGATTACTTTATCCAGAAACCACCAGCACCTTAGACAGCAATGGTCACGTGAACTTGTTGCCACTCAGCACACCAGTGAACATGTGTTTTCGGGACGAGTCCCGCTTCAATTTGTGGTACAGCGATACGTGGTGATCGCAATCTGCCAGCCCGCATTGTTCCGCGCAATATACGACAAATGCCAAGTGTGATGGTCGGGGCGCCATTGGCTACAACCTACGATCTCACCTCATACGTATTGAATGCAATCAGAACAGCAACACCTACATTAGGGAAGTTTTAGAACCCGAGGTACATCCCCTTCTGCAAGCAGCTTCACATGCCCTATTTCAAAGGGCAATGCCTCGACATCATGCGGTGAGGAATGTGCAAGCTTTCTGCGAAGAACGATGGGTCTACTTGCTACCCTGGCCCGCACGTTCGCACTGACACGTCGTTCATCGAACATGTCTGGGATATGATCGGTCGGCAACTTGTTTCATTCTGGTCCTCTGCAACCACTGTCGTTGCTTGTGGTCAGACATAGAAACCGTGTGGCAAGGTGGTTCCATAGCAGCATATTCAGGCTCTTTTTGAATCCATACCACGATATATAGAGGTTCTGATATCAGCGGTGTGGCGGCTTTACACCGGACTAAATACTCAAAGTCAAAATGCAGGTACGTTTTGCATTTCTAATAATTTGTATATTCTGATATTCTAATCTGCGGTAGAAATTCATTGTAATAGTATTTCTCCTTGTCGCTGATGCAATTTTCACAAACCCAGTGTATTTATTTCCCGTACTAAGTCCTTAATAGTGTTAATGTCTACGGGAG